>APFE030332550.1:115750-132036 GCA_000404065.3 Pinus taeda
ATTTGGTTACAGGGAAACTACCTCCACATTTATTTCCTGGTGAAAGAAGAAAGATTATTCAGGAGAGTTCAAAATATTCATGGATTTCTAATGAATTGTTTAAAACATGGCCAAATCTTGTGATCAAAAAATGTGTTAGGGAAGATGAAATGCCTGATATCCTCAAAGCATGTCATGATGAACTATGTGGCGGACACTTTGCTGACAAAAGGACAACCTATAAAATCCTCTCTTTAGGATATTATTGGCCATCCCTCTTCAAAGATGCAAAACAATATGTCAAAAGGTGTGACAGTTGCTAAAGAGTAGGGATTCCTACCCTTTCAAATGAAATGTCATTGCAGCCACAGGTACTCATCGAACCCTTTGAAAAATGGGCTTTAGATTTCATTGGACCTATTAACCCACCATCTAAACAAAAAAAGTATATATTGGTATGTACATATTATGTCACTAAGTGGGTAGAAGCCAAAGCATTTTTTTTGCTACTGAGCATTCAGTTATTAGTTTTATTTATGAGGATTTTTTTACTCGCTTTGGTGTTCCAAGAGAAATTGTGACAAATCAGGGAGGCCAATTCACATCCAACCTGGTGGAGAAGCTTATGGAAGAATACAAAGTCAAGCACAGAAAATCTACTCCTTACCATCCACAAGCACATGGTCAAGTGGTGTCTACAAACAAAGTTCTTGAAGGCATCATTACCAAGATTGTTCGTCTACATAGAAGAGATTGGGCAGAAAGGCTTCCTGAAGCCTTATGGGCCTACAGAACTACATGGAGGAATACAACAGGACATTCTCCATATGAACTTGTTTATGGGAAAGAAGTCCTACTCCCCATTGACTTCCAAGTTAAAACTTTCAAGATGGCAATTCAGTTGGGAATGGATCTATCAAAAGCCCAAAAGCATAGAATGGAGCAGTTGAATGAACTAGATGAGATCAGACAAGAGGAAATCCTAAGAACTGATCTAGTTCAATATCAAAGAGCTAAGTGGCATGACAAATACATCAAAGAGAAAAAGTTTCAAGAAGGAGATTGGGCATTTCTATTTGATTCCAAGTTTAAAGACTTTAAAGGTAAATTCCAGACTCATTGGCCTGGGCCATATGAGATCGACAAAGTCTTTAGCAATGGAGCGGTAAGAATCAAAACCATTGATGAGTATCAAACTCCTCTTATTGTGAATGGTCATCGATTAAAGATCTATCATAAGCCACTCTCCAAGGAGGAATTTGTTAAAATCTTTCAAGATAATTCTGCAATAAGGTTGGTGAAGAAGAATCCTTCTTCTCCACCAGCCTAGTCCTTGTTCTTTCTCTGTTTAAAAAAAAAAAAAATGTATAAGCCTGATAACCAATCACTGATTGGCAGTCTTATACAGAAAATACAGGGCGAAAATCAGAACTTTCTGATGACTTATATTTCCAAAAAAAAAAATCTCTCTCTCATTTCACAGTTTCATGTCACTTCACTTCATTTCACTCCACTTCATTTCATTTCATTCCACCCCACCCCATTTCACTTCATTTCATTCCATTCCACCAATAAAAGTCTTTTCATGACCAATTTTCATTCACTCAGTCATCATTCATCCATCTCCATTCAGTCATAGGTTCATTGTATCAATTTCCATAGCTGAATCCTGTTTCCGCAGCTATAAACTGATTCTGCAACTAGTTGTTGTTTTCAGAGCTGGCACTTTGTTATTCAACAATGATAGTCAGATGTTGGCCAAATAATAAAAAGAACCAAATGCAGGTATAACAAAGGAAATCTTCTGAAGACATGAAGCACCTAAAAGCTTCAATGAGGAGCAGCTAATCAAAGGTTAAGGGACGAAAGTGGCAAAAATTCCAAGGTATGAGTAAGATTCATTTCAAATAGCATTCAAAGCACATTTTTATATAGTTATGAAACCATGGCTCCGTTATATGTAATGATTGGTATTGATAGTTTCCATAACCATTCCACGACCTTTACATGATCCCTCCACGAACCTTGCATTAATTTTTAAACAGCCTTATGATCAGCCTCCGGATTTAACTCGTGATTTTTGGTACGTTGGCATTCCACCTACCGAACTGGGTAATTATGAGGATGTGGTCAATTTGATCACGGCTCTTCTCTGCCGCACAAATTCCGCAGCCATTTTGTAAATGTGCTAACGTCTACTTCGCATCCGTCTAGTTTAAAACTCTACCAGGTTCACTTTACTCCTCTACTATTCTATTGAAGTCACGTTTGCATTTCTACCCTGTTCACATAAGCCTCTGCTCTGCTCCGTGAACTCACTCCCGCTACCTGTTCTCTTTTTCTCCATTTACAATCACTGGTTTTTCTCCATAAACCTTGTCCATTCCCTGCTAACCCAGCCGTCTCACCTCCATTCATCCATTACTCACGCAAACGTATTTTAAGGCAGGAGGAAAGGAATCTATCTTTTGTTGAGAGCAGAATCGGAAGGGCCCAAGTTCATGGAGGGGTATCCGCAATTGAAAAGCATACTAAAGAAGGCATAGTGGTTGCGGTTTATTCATAAATTCAAGGGCTACAATAAGGAAATTACGAAGACTTTTGCGAGGTCTTCTAATGGCCTGGAGGTTGAAGTTGGAGACCTTAAGTTTTTAGTCACTGAGGCATCTATAGCAGCCGCTACGAAACTCCCACACGAGGGGGAACGTTGGTTCAAGAATAAAAGCTTTGACGAGAGGGCCTGGAGGGTTATCCTACACAATCCAGGTATGGATATAACTATTTTCAAATGAGGAATCCCTGTCTATTCTTTAGAAGAAAAGTGGGCCAGTCTATTATTGATTATCCAAAAGTTCATTACATGTGAAGGACGTTTTGGGTCCATGTATATGTACCACACCCGGTTGTTGATGAATTTCTTAGAAAATCAAACCCTCAATCTACCTTACTTTTTATTGAATAGCCTGAAAAAGATGTTTACAATTGTCCAAAAGAATTTGGAGGACATAGAACCCCACCTATACCAATACGGGCTTGTGAAAATTTTAATTGAAAAACAGTTGAAGGAAAAGAAGGACACCTGGGAACAGTTTTTGGTTAGAAACTTCTTTCAAGATCCACCTGAAACACCAAATAGCAGCTCAGCAAGGAAGAGTATGAGAAAGAAAACTAGTGTGAGAATTCAAGACACTCCTACTAACATAGCCAAAGAAATTAATCAAGAAGAGAAGATGGCTGACAGTAAGAAAGAAAGAACTGAGGATATGAAACAGAGAAAATTAAAGGGGAAAAGAAACATTGAGGCTGTCTATCAAACCCCAAAACCTTCCTCAGAAGAGGACCATCAAATACTGTCTGAAAGACTAGTTTATCTTCAGGAACAATCAGCTACAGCAAAGAAGAAAGGGAAAGAAAAACAAAGTGTGGAGAAAGAGGATACCAACTCACAAAATTTAAGGAGAAGTTCCAGACTTAAAGGGGAATTAAGGACAGTACAAAGTAAAGGGCCCCACTTCATTGACTTAGGAGGGGAAACACCAGAACAGCCTCCAGCAATCCCTCTTGGTCGTAGCCCACACCATACTCCAATTTCTCAGCCAGATTTTGACATGAGTCCCTCTCGACTAGATTTTGAGATTAGTCCTTCTCAACTGGATTTTGAGGTCAACCCAAGAAAGACTACACCTGAGATAGACCCAAACCAGCAAATAATGTATGATTATATCGAGTTGTTGGAGAAGACTGCCACAGATCCAGGCACTTCATCCACCCAGCCTAATGCAGCACAAGAAGCTCTAATCCAATCACTGAAATAGGAAATTTTTAAACTGGAGGTCTTAAATAGACACATCAAGAGAGAGAATGAAACATTAAAGGAACAAAGCAGATTGGATAAGATCATTCACGACAACACCATGTTGCATCTTGGGCTGTGGCAGAAGAAGAATAGAAAGTTGAAGAAAAAGAGCAAGAGGTTGAGTAGAGCTCTTATCAACCTCAAATTCAATTGCTTAATGAGAAAGCCTAGAATGATGGTGATCCCAAGAAAGAAGAGAAGAAGACTGCATGTGCTAGCAGAGGTATTAGAACACATGAATTGAAGGGAGGATGGTCAAAGTTTTGGTTGCATGGGGACATGCAACACCTTCACAATGGGGGTATGTTGAGCCCTAAAACTACATATCTCCTACACACTTTCCTAGACTTTTTCCCCTCACCTAGACCTCATAAGCTATCAAAAATCATTGCATACTAATTCTAAAAGAGCATTGAAATGGTTTTCTAACTATGTTTTTGTGTTTGTTGTTTGAAGTAGATTTTGCTCATGAGCTCCAGAATGAAGCCACTTTCCGCAGCTGATTCAACTTTCCGCAGTTGTTTTTGTTAAACTCCAAGTTGCAGGTGTCATCAAGAAGAACAAGGCACGTGGGCCAGTTAGAAATGACCTAGACATGGATCAGGTCTTATTGGTTTAGCCAGATGCATTAAGGAAAGTCGTGGTCAATGATAGTCAAATGGTGGTCCAACGTAAAAGTCCTACGGCATCCGGACTCTGTTTTCATACACGTGAAGGATTCTGAAGGATTCACAGCCGTTCCTAGATCCCTGGGGTCATGTTGCCACCTGTAGACTACCCCACAATGTGAATCCAACAGCCACCTTTGATAGATTTAATAATCTCAGCAACCATCACGCTAAATCCATGGACACTGTCTTTTACATGTCTTCAGTTAAAGATCTTTCACAGGAAAACAGTTATGAATTTCTGTTATAAATAACGTGTTTCTACACGCATATAGTTAGTCTTTGTTGATGTAATTTTGTTGTTAAAGTTTACTGTCCCATGACACTATTCTTGTTGTTGTAACTGTGTTTTGAAATATAAAGGAAGAATCTGTTTCTACATGAATGCGTGAGCATAATTCTTGACTGGTAGCCTGTTGACCGAGGCTATGTAGAGGGCCCCTGCACGCTGTGGTTTCGTTTTTCTTATTGCTGTAAAGTTTTTATGCATTATTTCCTCATTTCCATTATTTCCTCCTTGAAGCAACCCGTGAGATTGAGCTCCACCACTTCCTACAATCCATTTTTTTGTCTAGTTTATTGCTCATCCACTTCACAATATCTCAACTATGTCCAAATTATAGAGCTCTAAGGTCAGCACTTTTAAACTACATATGTCATCTTTTCATTTACCTTATGTGTGTAGGCACACTCTGCATAATGTCACGTGTAATTTTCTTAAATACTCCCTTGAACTATTCCAAAAGCAAAGGAAAAGTAATATTAATATAAGATTGTATTCCTAATCAATTTATAATGTTAGCTCTCTAAGACCACTTCAAATAGAAACATTAAGAAATTTGAATCCATAGATAAGATATTCACATAACAAAGAACATCATGCTCAATAGAAATAAGAAAGTATGAAGCATATAAAAAGAAGAGAACCTTCATGGAAAGCATAACATAAATACCAAGTTAAGGGTGAAGAAATTATTGTAGAGTTCAATTTCAAGGAAAGTTCAAGCACATTATAAAAGAAGAGAATATCTTGACAGGATAATGTTGGCAAAAGAAGAACCGCAAATTGTGGGTAACAATCTCACTAGGCTAGAATGAGAATTAAGTGATTTTGTGGACCCAACCTGCATTTAGAGCAATGAAGAGAGTTTAGGTAGAAGGTCGCAATATGATAATACCACTTAACCCCCATATCAAGAGATGTAGATGTCTATATTGATCCTCCACCATACTATCTCTATATCACACACAGTTTTTGGTTCAAGATTCATTTCATTGAAAAGAATTCCAATACTAAGTGTTAGCGCTCAAATCCACCTTAGGCTGAAATAAGGCAAGACTCAAGGCCACATCAAACCACGCTCAGCCTCGTAGCTAGCCCTACGAGGACAAGAGAGGGCTCTCTCCGGGTCAAACTCGGCAAAAGATATTCGAAAAGGCTCGAGATGACCTAATTGATGACTGATTTTAGGCTAGGTATTAAGTACAAAGATTTTAGGATTGATTTTTAATGATTTTGTTGAAATCAAGGGAAAGGCAATTTTTGGGTGCGGGGATCAGGCACAGTTTTTGCAGAGGTCCACTTGGGGCAAGATAGGCAATTGTTTTGATGCCTTAAAGCAAGTGAGATGGATAGGTCAGACCGATGAGAGGCTAAGGAGAGAAAGAGGTCTCAAGGATTCTCCTTAAACTGAAGAAAACATAGAATATTAAACAAATTTAAATGCAGAGCATGGCAGTTTCATGGATTCTACCTTAACACTTCATTTGCTTAATAAGAGAAGATTCAATAAAGATAATGATGCACATACATAACTTACAAGAACTGAAAGAAACACACCATCAAGACATAAAGCCACATGGATTCCAAGTAGTGTTGCAAAACCCTGGTCTTCCTTTGCCAAAAATGCTAGTAAAATATGTACAATATAGTCTCAAATTATCCCAAGAGTCCAACCTCTGCTACTGAATGAAAAATTACATATATAGACCAAGCCAAACCATTCCCTAACCTATAGGGGTCAAGCTCATCCTTCTAGGAGCTGTTTCAACCAATTCTAAACTGGGCACTACAAACTAGGCAATCAAAACAACTTGCCTCTATAAACTTGGAAACCAATTCATTCATTAATTTTTTGCCATTTTATGAATGAATCTTCTAGAATAGGTAAAAAGTGTCATGTCAATCATGAAATTACATTAGTTACATCAAAGAGGGCAAAAAATCCCATGAAAATTCAAAACTGGTCAAAAGTTGCGTTGTCCTGAGCTGAAGTGCAAAACTGGCCAATTTCCCCAACGCGTAGCGCGCCATTTCTCTACGCATAGCGCGCCATTCAGGCCAATTTTAAGGTACTTCCCGACATCCAAATGGGGCACAAGTGGGCTTGTTGGAATGTTCTAGATGTCGACTTTCCCGCCCAAGTGGAATTTTTCAATTTGGTGGCCATTTGCCCCTCCAAAATTGCAATCTCCCAAGACTGCTTCCTGTTTGTCCAAAAAGTGGCAGAAGGTCATTGTTTGCTTGTTTTTTGACCTTTTAGGGGCTCAAATCTCCATGAAATTTCTTGGCCATGACTGAGCAACTGTATTTTGTCATGACAAATCCAAAAATGCAAACTTTTCCTGAAATGGACCTCCCCAACGTAAGGGTAGCGCTACGCGTTGGGGGCAAAAACCTATTTTTGACAAAAAATTTCAAAAATGACCAAAATTGCTCCAAATTGTCTGAATTTTGAGCTGGGGGTGTATCACTGAGTGCCATCCTCCCTCAAGGTGGCATCAGCCAAAATCTGAAGTGGATCAGGCCTTTTCTTCCGTTTTAGTGCCTTGGTCAATCGTCTCTTGAGAACCTTCATTTTTGCCTTGCACACATGCATGCGGGCCCAATAATGATTTTTCATGTGGCAGAGCATATCTTTGTCTCTATTGGCTTTCGCCAACAACTTTTCCAAGTGAGTGTTCACCTGAATGAGCATATATTCCCGATCTATAGGTATCAAATCACCGGGTCTCCGACGGGCCAATTCCCGGTCTTCACGAATCTTCCACTCCTCATAAAGCTCGTGCTCATCCTCCAACTGTTTTTTGTGCTGCTCTAAATAGTTAATCACCCATTTTGCCATTTGCATTTTCTTATTCAGCGACTCATTCTCGGCCCTTTTCTCTCGGATGATCTCCTTGAGCTCTGAGGCAGGAGAGCTAGCATCAATATCAATGACATGTGTGTCCTGACCTCTTGAAGGACCCTCATCAATCATGGGCCTCTTGCCCCTGTCCTGAACCTGTACCTATGTTGAAGAAGGTGGCGAGACCCCTTCCACATGATGTGGAGATAGTACTCACTGTGTCAATGAAGTCAACAAGACCCCTTCCACCCCGGGTGGAGATAGTACTCATCGTGCAGCTGCAAATAAGGCTCTGGGGCCTTTCTGATATGTTACATATGCTGGAGCATCAACATGCTCGGTCTCATGAATGTCCGACTGTTGTGAAGGCCCCTCATCATGGACAATCTCAAGAGGTGGATGTGGCACTGTGAAGAAGTCACGAGAAATGAAATCCTCCCATGGAATACCTTGCTGTCCCAACTGATGCATCACTATGATCTCGATCAGTGCATAATGATATATACTTTTGAGTTGCTGTGCGGGGTTCTTCCTTTGCACTACGGGCACCATCTTCTCTATATTCCGGCACATGAAGAATGGAATGTTCATCATTCGTACCCAGGTAAAATGCATCAACAAACGGATATGGTACGAATATAAACGTGAAAATCGGCCCTCACAAGTAAAGTAGCGCATAATAAGCCTCATCAAGGGTGCATACTCCTCCCTTAGGAATCTGAAAGGAAAAACAGCAGTAAGGTTCCTCATGAATCCTGAATTGATGTATGGTTGATAATGAAATTTGCCTAGTAGCTTGCGCTTGGTCCATTCTTCCCCAACATTTGGTATCCCGGTGGCTTGAGCAACAACCTCAGGTGATAGTGTGAAATTCACTTCTGCAAGGTTCACATGGCCATTGTGCAAATGTAGGACAAACAAGTGGACTAATTCCCTATGATGTTGAATTTGTGAGATCCTCTCACAATACTCAAAACATGATTGGTATCGAAAACAAGACAGTGCAAGTGGACAAGCTTGCAAATAAGCTAAAGAGTCGGGCTCCTCTCTAACATGCCGACCACCTTTACCACCCTTGTGATGCCTCCTAGGCACTTCTTCCTCCGGTGTTGATCCACTGTAATCACTCTGCTCATAATCTGATTCAGTTTCTGACATGGTTTTGAAGGCAGGATGGCTGAACTGTATATGTTGACTGTGCACACAGTTGATTGCTGTTTGACTTTTTATGCTGTTTGACTTTTTATTCAAATGTTGTTACCAAGGGGACATAAAGACAAGGGAATTGTTAGGGAAAGGGAAACATGAGGGAATTAGGGAAAATGAAAATAACGAGCAATTTATGGAAGGGAAAGGACATAGGAAATTATGATAGTGTATATGTTTGGGGTGAAGTAAGTTTTGGGGCTAAGTAGGGTTTGGGATTTTTATGGAGGAATATTGTGGAATTTTAAGGGAAATTTGAAAATAAATAGTGATGAATATGCGGGGAAAAATGAGGGTGAATCATGGGAAAACCTTGGGCAGCATATCTTTGAAACCCTAGCAAACTTAGTCTTTCAATTTACACACCAACATTAGGGTTTTTTGTTTTCAATTTCATGGCATATTTGTCATATTTCCTTTACATTCATTTTGAAAAAACTAACAAAACAACCATGAAAAGAGCTTACTTGTATCTTGCCTGAGCTGAGAGAGGTGTTTTGTGTGTTTGCTGCAAGTTATAGGGAGAAAATCCCAACGTGTAGCGCCCTCTGCCCAACGCGTAGCACGCCCTCAACGCGTAGCGCTCTTGTAAATTTGCACTGCCAGAACCTCCCCTACGCGTAGCGCGCCCTCAACACGTAGCGCCCTTGTAAATTTGCACTGCTAGAACCTCCCCAACGCGTAGCGCACCACCAACGCGTAGCACGCCCTTCCCAACGCGTAGCGTGCTTCCAAGACTGCCCAACTTTGCTCAAGAACTCATAAAATCGCCTTTGCAAGTTTGCACTTAGCTTGTGAGAGGAAAATGAGTTACAAATGAAGATTAATGTGCTTTTATAGGCTTTCTTTAAAATTTACATTTGCCCAAAACCCACTTTCTAATGTTTTGAGTGTTGACACTTTTTGAACTTAATTGGCTCTGACTTTTGTTTTCTTTTCTTTGAAAAATTGGTTGAACTGATGGTTTCTTCTGAAAATTTTTGCAGGGATAGCTTCTAAGGTGCTTTGGCAAAGGAGACCAAGGCTGCACTTTGACATTTGGAAAATTTGAAAATTTGAGAATTTTTACAAAAAATGAGAAAATGACCTTTGTTTTTCAAAAACTGAGTTTTGAAAACAAGGTGGAAATTTAGCTGTAGAATAGTGAAAATTGTTGAAATGATGCTTTATGAAGGACATCCCTCTGGCCTGCTGGTCCTTTATGACTTCTCAAGACAAAATTTAACTCAACCCTAGACCTAAGACCTGGAAATTTAAAACAAGACAAATGACTTTTTGAAGACTTTATTCACTCAAACAATCCTGAACCAACAGTTCCAAACAAGAGGGGGGATAAAAGACACAAGCTCCTCCAGCAGAGTTATGGCATGCCTAACGGAATGCAACATGTTCACACTGATGGGACACCTAATTATGAAATGCAAAGAGCTTTGATCTCTGGTGGAGGGCTACTAGACCGACTCTAACATTGGCTCCAATGGGGATGGTAGCTCCTTGGAGATGCCAAGAACAGGAGATCTCTGGAAGAGCTAGACAATGCCTTCACTCATTGGGCGATGGAGTCATTATTCTGACACAAAATCTTGAGAATTTGACTGAAAAACAAACATTGCTTTGACCAAACTAGACTCGAAACTAAAGACTAAGACAACTGACTTGACTAACTTAGACATACTAACTTTCATTTTTAGGATTATAGCCTTCACTTCGGGCCCCAAACTGAAGATGATCAGTTAGTGTACATGTGCGATAGAACAAAAGTAAAATGATATGTAAAATGGTAATGAATTGAGCAGAAAATACTCAAAAGTAATATCTCTTTAACAGCCGACCGTTGATCGGCCCTCCAGGATATTCATCTATGTTCATCTCTTTGAGAAGGAAAGCGTTTTGACCGCGATATGCTGCAATCTTATAAGGTCCTTTCCACAAATTTTCAATTTTTCCATGCTTTCCCTTGTCTTCATGATGAGCATCCCATCTTAAAACAACCTCATCCAGCTGAAATGTATCTGCCTTTGCTTTCCGGTCATAAATCCTTTTGATACGCTCCTGCAATTTGCAAGTGTTTTGGAATACCTCCTCCCGTGTCTGCTGCAATTGAATCATTTGATTAATCCTTCTCTGCATAGGATCTTCTTCACTACCTGATTCTTGAAGCAGTTTGACTACCGGGATAGCAACTGAAGTTGGAAAAATTGTGTTTGTTTCGTACATCAACTCAAAAGGAGACATACCAATAGATTTTTTCTGACTCACCCTATCAGCCCATAGTGCATTTAACAACTTCTTGTGCCAGCCCTTTTTGCTGATTTCCAACAATTTCTTAATGATATTGACCAAGGATTTATTAGATGACTCCACGAATCCGTTTCCTTGAGGGTGGTATGCGTTTGAATATCCCAAACTAATATTGTACTTATAACAAAACTCAATCATCCTTTTTGACTTAAACGCTGCTGCATTATCCGTGATTAGCTTACTTGGACATCCAAAGCGTGACAAAATATTAGCCTCGAGAAAAGAAATAATTACCGCATCCATAGCTTGTCGAGTAGGAATTGCTTCAATCCATTTTGTGAAGTAGTCCGTGGCCGTCAATATCCATCGATGCTATCCTGATGATGCCGGATGAATTTCACCAATGAAATCCAATCCCCACTACTGAAAAGGTGCGCTGATTTCAATTGGTTTGAGAGGCAAAGGCTGGAGCTTCTGCTTTCCTTGAAAAATTTGGCATTTGTGGCAATTTTTAACCGCTTTATATACATCTGAAAATAGTGAAGGCCAATAATAGCCTGCCCTTAGTATCTTGTTTGCCATGGTTTTCCAAAACAAATGACCTCCACAATCTCCTCTATGAAAGTCTTCTACGACTTTTTGGGTTTCATCCTCTACCAAACAATTTAATAACATCCTGCCAGGGTCTTTCCAAAACAATGCTGAATCGAAAATGCAAAATTTGGCAGCCTTCAATTTCAATGTTCTACTTTTGTTTCTTGGCATTCTAGGAGGTGAAGATAAATGCTGAAGTACATATAAAATATCAGCATACCATGGGGAAGAAAGAAACATTTCAGATACCTGAATGGATGGGTTCTCCTCATCTTCATCAGACATAGTAGCAATTAAATTTATGTCTAGGATTTGCAGATTTGTTTCAGCCATTAGCTTCGCGAGTCCTTGACCTTTGATCAGCTTGGTGGGTTTAATTTCAACATCATATTCTAACAATGCAGCAATCCACTTACCCCTTCTCCCTTCTGGATCTTCCTGTACTAAAACATCTTTAACGACTGCATTAGGAACATAAGCTAGAATATGAGAATGCAATATGTACACACGGAAATCCTTCAAGGCCTTTACAAGCGCCAATGCTTTCTTCTCAATGATGTTATATTTCAATGCTCCATCTCTAATTATGCGACTGAAAAAGGAAATGGGCTTTTCTACACCTTCTCTCTTCTGCATTAGCACAACTGCCAAAGTGTGCTAAGAAGCAAATGAAAATAAAATAAAATCTTGAGTGTAGTTGGGGCTGATCAAAATAGGAGTTGTAGAAAGAGCTAATTTCACTAGATTAAATGATTTAACTGCCTCTTTGGTCCACCTTACCTGGCTGTCCTTTTTGAGCATGCTTGTGATCTCTCTTAGATGCTCTGCTAGATTTGGAATAAAACAACGCAGAAAATTCAGTTTACCATTGAAAGACTGAATTTCTTTCTTGTCCCGGGGCTGTTCAATTTGTTGAATGGCTTCAACACGTGTTGGATCAATACGGATGCCGTCTTTAGATATGATGTGACCAAGAAGTTTGCCCTCATCCATGGCAAAAAGACTCTTTTTCGGATTCAACGATATGCCATATTTTCTGCACTTTTGGAAAACAATTTTCAAATGATACAAATGTTCCTCATCAGAATTTGAAAATACGGTTAAATCATCAAGATAAACAACCAAGAATACATCTTTCTCATTGGCGAAATCCACGTCCATTGCACACTGAAAGGTAGCTCCTGCATTTTTCAAACCAAACGGCATCGTTGCATAATGAAATGTTCCCCATGGAGTGGTGAATGCGGTCTTGTCACAGTCATCTTCATGCACTAAAATCTGATTGTAACTTGAATAAACGTCGAGTAGTGACATCCTTGATGCTCCAACTACTCGCTGCAATATATGATCCATTTTGGGCAGCAGATAGTTGTCCTTTAAGGACACTTTATTCAAATTTCTGAAATCAATGCATAAACGGATCTCACCTGTCTTCTTTCTTACGGGCACCAAGTTTGATATCCAATATGAAAAACGAATAGGCACAATGATTCCTGACTTATATAATCTGTTTACCTCTTTCTCAATTGATGGCAGCAATTTGGGATTGATTCTCCTCAACTTTTGACGAAAAAGCTTCTGATTTGGCTTGATAGGAATAGTATGCTGGATGATATTTGTATCATATGTTTTCAGATCTGAGTAATCCCATGCAAATACATCAGAGAATAAAGACAACAATTTTATATATTCAGCTTTTACCTTTGGTGATAATGACCTTGATAACTTAACCATCTTGGGATTTTCAACTGTCCCGATGTTCACCTCTTTAACACCCTTTTCCATCGGTGTCAATGTCGGTTTGCAAGCCACATCATCTTGGTCAAACAACTCCTCTAAAGGAATCAAACCTTTAGGAATAATATTGTCCTTAAGTTGCAGCACATCCATTTGATTTACTTGTATGTTGTCATCACCATTATCGTTTTCAATATCTATTGAGGAATCTTTGAACTTACCCTTATTTTGCAGAAAATCATTGATCTCTTCATCATCTTGAAAAACTTGCCAACATCGTTGATTATCTGGGACGGTGGGATGATGCTTCACATGAATCTCAAATTTGTTGCTAGAATACATTGGAATTTTCAAATTTCTTGCTGCCTTAGCAAGTCCATCCGCAACACCATTTTGTAGGCGAGGCACACATGTCAAGGTATAATCAGAAAACAACTTCAAAATGTCTAAGACTGCATTTCGATATGCCCTCATGCGAGGATGTTTGGCCTGAAACTCACCCTTAACTTGCTTTATCACCAGCTCGGAATCCCCATAGACCGCAATCTTCTTAGCTTTCAGTTTCTTAATAATCTTTAGGCCAGCGATGAGAACCTCATATTCTGCCTCATTATTTGAACAATCAAATGCTAGTTTATAAGAACACACTCTCACCTTGCTTGGAACTTTGTCTTGAGCAAAAAAAGGACTTCAAATCCACACACCAATACCAGCACCATCACTACCTACTGCGCCATCAAAATCCATGGTCCAAAGACCATCTTCATCCTCCTCCAAGTGCTGAAATTGTACTACCTCTGATTTTTCTATTTGCTGCCCCTTTTCTTCAACTGTTTGCTATATGACAGCTTGCTTTTTTCCTCTTTCCTTTTGTAGTACTTCTCTGAAATTTTTGGTGATCTCTGGTATATCTTCTTCTTGAACTAACTGACTATCTATAACATTAAAACTATCAACAAATAAAACAAACGACTCCAAATCAGTATGTACATAATTTACAAGATGATTGATCGACTTCTCTTTACTAGTTATCATATATTTCATCTTTTTCTCGCGATATAGCTTTCTCATTTGACCGAAGACTGGAATTGTTGCATAAGAGAAGTCTAACTACAAAGTACCCTTCAACTTAGCTCCCCAAGATCTCGAAAGTAGCATACCAAACCGTGGAGGAATGTTTGCCACAACCACATCCATCAAGACATTTTTCGCCGGCATTTGATCTAAGCTAACAACCAGATCTTTGATGAGCCCGATACATCTCACGCGGCTGGAATCAAATGAATATAAATCATGATATTTTCTGGTAATGTCTAATCCCATCTTCTACATGATTGCCTTTGGCATCAAATTGTGTGAAGCACCCGAATCGAACATGGCATTATGCAAGACATATTCATGCAATCTCAAACTGATATAAAAGGGAGGAACATCACTCTCAGGGGAATGACCATCGAGTGCTGGTCCAAAGATCAATTCGGGCTGATCATCTTCAACGTTCACCGTGTCAAGCATGGGATCAAAGTTCAGAATTTTGGAAACTTGACCTCGGTAGCTGCTGTTTTTCATGATTTCAGTCAAGGGAATATATATTTTTAATTTGGAAATTTCATTTTCCAAACTAAATGCTGAAACTTTGTCGACTTCTTTGACCGGAATCTCTCTTCTATCTTTGATTATAGCTACCTGATTTGTCTTTTCTGCTGCTGATATCTTGCTAGTTGTGGGATCAATTGTCTCTTTTCCTTTCTTCGGCGGAGTCGATGAATCCATCTTTGGTACTGTAGCTTCTTTCCTTTTCTGAATGGGATTGATAGGCACATCTCGATTCCTCAATGAATATTGCTTCTGTTGAGTGGACAAGGCATTCAAATATCCTCTTTGGTAATCATCTAAATCTGCATCATTAGCCAAAATAAAATCTTTGTCTTGCTGGACGCCTGAACTTTCTCCATGTTAACACCCAGGTTGTTCCCTATGACTCCCAAGGGAATACGGCCGGGGTAACCACTAACCAATCTTTGGATTACAACTTCTAGCCCAGCTGTAATCAGAGAGGGCTCTCTCTATAAGTTTCGTCTCTATTCTATGGAAATTTTAGGCTAGTTATGAAGTTTAGGTTTTGGTTTATGTTTGGTTGGGAGGATGTCCTTTTGAAACTTTTAAAGTGTAGTTTTGCAGGTAAAATTAGTCCATTGGGCAATGGAGTCTGTGGCTGTTGGTTTCTTGAAATCCTGAGTTTGATGCAGCTGGAGTTGCAGGGCTATTTGGATACTTCATGAAACAAACTTCAAATTGTGATAATGAAGTGCAAACAACCAATGAAAAGCAATTAAGAATTTTTCACTAAGCTGGGATGTGAGAAAGGGATGTATTCCTCAGGAGCAAACTTGAATTCCTGAAACAATAACCACTGTAATGATATAGTGTGAAAGGGTAGCAATTAAGAATTACGCTTTCATTACTATAACTGAAGAACAAACATTTAAAATAGCTTAGATTGAGTTCAGGGTAATCTGTGGTTAAATCCTGGAACTATTCTTCTTCCTTGCTATTAAATGTTTAAACATAGGCAACATGAAAGAGAGATGAAAGATGACATATACATAACAAAGATTTACAAGAGAAACTTATTGCGTCGTGAGATACGCAGGAATCCTGCAACTTTCAGCTAAACACCAGCAGAACATCAAACAACACAGAGCTTTGGAAATTCCATCATCCTTTGTATTACTTCTCTGAGAATTACAGTAAAAGAAGAGCAGAATAGATATGAGCAATCTATTACATCCAATGTCCAACCCCTGCTAACAAATGCGAGGGGGAATATATAGCAGTCTCATACAAAATATCTCAGGTATTGAGTCATCTGAGAGA
>APFE030332553.1:6831-43986 GCA_000404065.3 Pinus taeda
TAAGACATAATTATTTATTTCATCTTAAAATTTTCATATTTTCTTAACTCTTTACTTTATATTAAATTATTATTTATTATGTTGCTTCTTAGTTCTTGGTTTCCCTCCATACATGTCTATTAATCCCTCTAATTCATAACAACTCACTCTTCCCCTCCTTCCTGGAGAGGGTGATCCTCCTCCGCTACTTGGACAAGTGAATCCACCTTCTCCTGCAAGTGGGACTAAAGGTTCCAAACCCATATTTTTGCTTGGATGAAGGCATATACCTCCTCCACCTTGTTCAAAATCTTATTCTCTACCATATATGGACAGAATCAAACACTGCGTGGAGATTTTGATCAACACATGCAAGGAGATAGATTCTTTGTTCATCGAATACATAAGTAAGGAAATAGAGAAACCAATTTGGGAAGTAGAGCCATTTCTATCCACTTTGCCTTTCTCAAATCAATCAGGGTCAAACCCTACTATAACAAATGATAATGGCATGTGCATCAAGAAGAGAAGTATTAATGAAGCCCAATGTCTAGAATAATTGAATTACAAGGTACCTCCATCTATTCACTTCATTTATTTCATATAAAGTAAAAATTATCATGCCTCCTAAGTAAACTTCTATGCACAAATAAGTCTCCTCATAAAAAATATCAAAACACTTCTTGTAGGCTTCATGTACATATATTTAACATATCATATGCAAAACCACAAATCGAACACACCATCTTTAGACCTTGTGATGGACCAGGAATCAACACGCCCAAACCCCTCTCATCGAACCTCTTTCTCTTTATCCAAATCCCTAGATTTGGGGAAAATTAGTGATTATATGTAGATATCAATAACATTCAACATTTCAATCACCTGAGACTTTCCCTCCTCGTCATGAAGAATGAAATCCAAGGTCTGCATCTAATGAGGATTTTTTTTTGTGTAATTTCAGTGGAGTTGAATTTGTGTATTCAAATTTTATTTTTTAAGAGGTTTTTGTTGTTTTTGACCCATTCCAAAATATTCGTTATAAGGATTTTAACTAGAAAGCCATGTAGAATTTTAAGTGAATATGTTTCTAGTTGAAGAAAATTTTTGGTCAACTCCGGATGGAGGCTAGCCTTGGACACAAACAAATTTTATTCATGTGATGAATTGTCGTAAGAGTCTCTTAGGGTTTTTATAAGAGCTATTCACAACTATCTTTACTGTCCAATAATTATTCAGGGTTTTCTTGTTGATTTTCTTCTTAAATTTTGAATCCAATGGTTTTTTGACTTGTTCTCCTTTCAGGGCTCAATATGAGGGTTTTTAACTAATGAGGAAGACTTATATAGACTTAGCATGGAGTTTTCCCTATAGACAAAACATGTCTATTCAGGTATTTAGGGTTTTTATTTATGTTCCTTATTACTCTTCATTGATTCTCAAGATTAGTGTCAACTAATTTTCTAGGTGAGTTAGCAGCTTTTATGGGGTAAGATTTATTTCTCTTTTATAAAATGATTTCAATGCCATTTTTAGTGTAAGGTGTGAAGTATTTGTTTTCTTAAATATTTCATGTCTCTTCTTGATTTGAATCATTCTTATTAGACATGAATGGTTTCTCATAGATAAACATTTCAAGTTTGATAACATTTTCCCCATTTGTTTTTGTAGCTTATTTAGCAATAAGGAGGTTCTTTTATTATAATCGACATTTTCATTGTCAAATTTAAATATTTTTCCACAATATGAAGCTAAAATCCTCAAATATCATATTAACTTCCTACTATTACCAAATATATTATTTGCATCTTCTTTGTGTTATTTTTTCGAAACAGTTCACAATTTGTGTGTGATCCAAGACCTACTTTGCACGAAGCAAGTTTCACAATGTATTTATTTTTATTTTGTGACTTAAAGTGGGAGGTGTTAGGAATTTATAATGAATTAAACTTAAAAAATTCACTAAAATTATGTGACATTGATTCTACATTACTTCCTTCAATCTTTCTATTAGATTTCTAGCTCTCATTCTAGTTCCTTTATCGATTAAGGATTTAAGGAGTTTAGGACTTGGGTCCAACCTTCCTATATTTGAAAAACTACAAGGCAGTGTCAACCTATATCTTCTCCTCAAATTTCTTCTGTTGTTATTGTTGTAGAATACTTTAAGCCACATTATCAGATACTTTATTCTAGATCGTCATTTTAGAATATTGCGCATAAAATAAATTAACTAGGATGAAGTTGTTGTCTTCTTGCTTGACCTGAGTTGTACAATGTAGTGTTGGTATGTCTCTTTTCTTGACCTTTCTTGAAGTGTTATTTCTCTATAATACTTCAGAATGCATTGTTATATTTAAAAGAACTCAAACGAAATGGAATAAATAGGTTAAGTAATATTATCTCTTGAGGCTAATATTTTGATTCCTAAATAGATGTTAAATTCTTTATGCTTATATTTTTGATATCTTGAAAATAAGGTATTTCCATTATGATATCTCCCTTTGTCATGTCTTATGGATAAAACAAGTTGTGTGAGGTGCCTTTTTTTCCTTTTAGCCCCAATGGATTTTGTAAAGCATCGAATAAGTTTCTTTCCAGATGATATTATCTATCTCATGTTATCACATCTAGACATTAGATTTGTAGTGAGATGCTCTGTATTGATGAAGAGGTGGATTAAAAGCTACATAAACCTCCCTTTTATGAGTTTTTATCCATCTTTTATTTTTTGTAACCATGGTTATGAACACGGTGAAAAAATTAGAGTTGAAAGTATCATTTCTAATTTTCTCATCTGTAATGATGGCGATCTCCCTATCTTTCACCTTTATAATGAAATAAAATCCTCATGGAATTTTACTCCTATAAAGGTATGCAGTTGGGTGGAATGCACAACCATGCATAATGTAAAGGCCCTCCCTTTGCAAAATTTCATTCCCATGGATATCAATCCCAAAGAACATGCTAACTTAATAGTCTCTTCCTTACCACCTTATAGTTTGATTTTATGCACCAGTCTCAAGAGACTCTTACTACTTCACTACTAACTTAACCACTTTCTATCCTAGTTCCAGGGATTCCACTACCTAAATTATTGTTACTTATATTTAGTTATGTCTAGACGCGATTCCTTGGTCGCTCTGTTATCATATATTGATACTATAGGGCTTAGAATTAGATATATTCCCATTGGGAACATCAGTATAAAGTTGACAAGCAATAATATGAAAATAATATGCTTGTGGCTTTTCACCATTGAAGGCTTTCTTTGATGTTTCGTTAGGCTTAGTTTTAAAATTATTAATATAGAAAGACACATTAGGTGATTAAAAATATTTAAGAATATTAAATAAAATTATTTGAGTAGACATCAAATCCATTAATTTGGGTGCACATCAATAATGACAACAAATGCATGCATTCATGGAAACCTAGAAATGGATATTTTAAAGTGTGCATATTTACAACCAGTTTGTATATATGTATACCCAATAGAATTAAATCACTAGATTTTGATTTGAAATTATATTTATATATCAAGAAAAGGTTAATCATGTGATTTTGGAATGGTGAATCAATTAATATATCATCCCAGAAATTAAACCCAACAATACTTTCAACCATAAAAATATCCAGTAAAAAGTAATTTATTTATTTTGACTTGATTTGTATCTATAGATGCATATGTTGCAGTCATGTATATTCCCGTAAAAAGGACTTGGATTCAATTAATGTTTCATCCTTTTATTTTTACATGTAATGAAACACATTGGTCTTATCATGTAGAGAGAGTACTGAGGCTATTCAACATTGCTACCCCAAGGGATAAGAACTCTGAAGAGGTCATCAATTATGTAGTCGATGTGGGTGAGAGTGCTTTCCAAATCTATGGTGGACACATTTATGGCATAGATGGAGCTTTAGATCTCATATTGCATGTTTGAGGATGATTTGGACATCTTGTATCTATCTAGTACATTGTTCATATTTCCAAGTGTAATGTTTGCCATGTTCAACTCATGCAAGAGGAACTTCAATGATGATGAACTCTTTTTTTACATCTCCATAACTTCCTTTAACTTATGTTGCATCATGTTGGTTATGTCGTTGATGTCCATGATAGGAGGAAGACTTCCAAGACAGAGCTTATTATTTTTCTTATGAAAGCCTACACCTAGCATAATTGACTGACATGGTGTCTTGAAGGAAAGAGCAGCCACAAGTGTAATGCAGGAAAATATGGAGGTTCTCTTTTATGACCCCATTCGTTGTTGTAGCTTCTTTAACAATTGGGAGGTTCTTTTATTATAATCAAAGTTTTCATTTTCAAATTTAAATAAATTTCCATTATATGAGGCTAAAATCCTAAAACATTATCTAAACTTCCTACCTATACCAAATATATTATTTTAATCTTATTTATGTTATTTGTTTGAAATAGTTCACACTCTACATGTGATCTAAGACCTATTTTACACTTAGCGCTAGCAGTTTCACAATGTATTTATTTTGATTTTATGACATACAGTGGGATGTGTTAGGGATTTATATTGAATTAAACTTAGAAAACTTACTAAAATTATGTGACATTTGTTTGACATTATAGTTTTCAATATTTCTATCATATTTCTAACTCTTGCTCCAAATCCTTCATCGATTAAGGATTTAAAGGGTTCAAGACATGGGTCCAACTGCCCAATATTTGAATTGCTACAAGGTAGTGCCAGCGTGTCCCTTTTCCTCAACTTTAATAAATTTTTATTTATGTAGAATCATTTAAACCCCATTACCAAATAAGTTAGCCTATATTTTCATTTTATCAAATTCCACATGAAATAAATTAACTAGTATGATGTTGTTGTCTTCCTACCTTCCCTGAGTTGTACAATGCAGTGTTAGTTTATCTATTTTCTTAATCTTTCTTAAGGTTGTATTTCTCTAGGATACTTCAGAATGCATTGTTATTTTTAAAAAACTCAAAGGAAATTAAATACAATAGGTTACAAATCAGTTTGATTATACAATTGGAAGTAGTCTTATATCTTGATGCTGATATTTTGATTTCTAAATAGGTGTTAAAATTCTTGATTCTTGTTTTCTAATATCTTGAAAATATGATATTTCTATTCTAATAACTCCCTTTGTCATGGCTTATTATAAAACAATTCATGTGAACCATTCTTTTTTATTGTTATCTTGAATGGATTTCATAGAAGACCGACTGAGTTCCTTTCTAGATGATATTATCTATCTCATACTATCACATCTAGACATCATATTCGCAATGAGATTCTCTATATTGTCGAAGATATGGATTAACATCTACAAAAAATTCCCTTTTTTGAGTTTCTCAACTATTTTTGGTGCCCATGGTTATGAACTTGGTGAAGTCGAAATTTTCATCTCTAACTTTCACATCTTTTGTGCTAGTGATCTCCCTTTCACCTTCAGAATGAAACAAAATCCTCATGGAATTTTACTCCTAGAAAAGCATGCATTTGGGTGGAATGTACAACCACCCATAATGTAAAGACCCCGACTCTGTGTTAGGTCCCTATATTACTAGTGTAACCCCTTATCGTTATTAGTACAACCCCCTTATTATATTGTTGTGCCCATGTAGTCCCCATGTTGTTATTATTGTGCACATAGAAGCCCACTATTGTTATTATTGTGCCCTTACATTATTATTGTTATGTCGGCTCTGATTATATTATGACCTCTTACACTCCTATATATAGAAAGGAGGTATTGTCATTTGTATCATCCAAAAATTGTTAATTTGTGTAATGTAAAGGAGGTTTCCCCCTCAAAGAGGCCTATTTCTAAGGCACTGATATATTGTTTCTATCTTTTTGTGAGCTTGTTTCATAAAATTTGGTATCAGAGCTTTGGATTCTTGGGTTTCATTGATCCAAACAAGCCATTGTGGCATGTTCGCTATAACTTTTTTCTGCGATGTTTCAGAAGCTAAAACAAAAACCCATTTGAGACGAAATATAGATGAACCTCGGGTCCAAATTTCCAATATTGGCTATATATATTTTCGGAGATATGTTCTGAGGAAATTAGGGTTTTGGCAAGCTCCAGAATTTCATCTAAAATAGGTCATCATGGAATTTGCGCTATAACTTGTTCTCTATGAAGTTTCAAAATATAAAAAAAAAAAAACCATTCAATAATAAAGTGGTCTGAACCTTGGGTCCAAACTTATATCTTGTCTCACTATATTTGCAGATATATGATCTGAGGAAGTTATGGTTTTTGCAAACTCCAGAATTACATCTTAAACAGATAATGGTGGGAAAATCATCATAAAATTCTCTCTGAGTATCAAATTGAAATTTCATAAGAACTTATAGAAAGAGGATGGAATGTAGTTTTCTGTGTATATTTTTCATATCTGAAGGTCAAAATAGTGACATGTGGCACTTCATACAAGTTTGTTCTTCTGATAAGGTATATAATCAGGTCATCTTGGGATATTGTGCATAACTCTTTCTTGGAGGATCCAATTTTGATCAGACTGGTGGAATTGGAAAGAGGATGCAGAGGGCTGCTGCAGGTCACGATTTCAAAATTGGAAGATCTGAAATTACAAAATTATAGTCATTTCAAGATTGAGCTCCTAAAATTAAGAAAAGGCGATATGAGGAAGTTAGATGGCAAGGATCCGGTAAATTGGATACTATAGATGGAGCAATAGTTTGATCTACATGAGGTGAAACTGTTACAAAAGGTATGTATTTCATATTCATATTTAGAACCGAATCAATTTTTATGGTATAAAGGGCTTTGTTCTCGCAAACCACTTGTTAGGTGGTCAATTTTCATGGAGGAAATGATAACACATTATGAGGATACAAAGAGAAACACCTTCTTTAGCCAATTGATAAATATCAAACAAAAGTGGTCAATGGCATAGCACATTGAGGACTTTCAAAAATTAAATAGAAGGGAAAATGATATTCTAGAGAAGCAGAGGATTGATGTCTCCATAGGGACTTTAAAGGATAACATTCAACATGAGGTTCGTCTTTGGGAACATGATTCATTGGAGAAGGAATTCAGGTTGGAAAGAAAAGTGGAAAGCAAAATTATGACAACAAGGATGTCAACCCCTCACAACTATAAAGATGGAAGTGTTGTTTCTCCTAGCCTTCCATAACCTACAAGGTTGACACCACACAATTGGAAGAAAAAAGAGAAAAAGGGCTTTGTTACAATTGTGACAACAAATATATTAAAGGTCATAATTGTGCTGAGAAGAAATCATTTTACATTGATTGTGAAGAGGAGGAAGAAAAGGATCAAGAAATGCAAAAAGAAGAGGATATACACCAGGAACCAACCCCAGAGAAATAAGAAATGAATCTGAACATATCTTGTAAAGCATTGGCAAGAATTACCACTCATAAAAATCTCAAGATAGAAGGACATATCAAGAAGAAAAAGGTTCAAGAAGTGAAAGATCACATCGAGAAAGAAGAAATGAATCTGACCATATCTTGTAATGCATTGGCCAAAATTACCACTCCTCAAAACTATCAAGATAGAATGACATATCAAGAAGAAAAATGTTCAAGAAGTGAAAGATCACATCGAGCATCAAGAAATTAATCCGACCATATCTTGTAATGCATTGGAAGAAATTACCACTCCTCAAACACTCAAGATAGAAGGACATATCAAGAAGAAAAAGATTCAAGCAATGAAAGATCACATCGAGCATCAACAACAAGTTCTCCATTTTTTAAAGGATAACACTACTTTGGTGCAGAATCGAATGAAACAATAGGTAGATCAACATCGCAGTGAAAGGAGTTTTGATGTATGTGACGGTATTTTTACGGCTACATATCAAGCAAGCTATTTATGAGAAGGAATTGTTGGCAATATACATGCACTTAAGAAATTGTAACCTTACCTAATGGGAAGATGCTTCAAGGTCAAAATGGATCATGATAGTATTAAATACTTTTTAGAACAAAGATTATCTTTAGAAGAACAGAAAAAATGGATGAAAAATATGTTGGGTTATGACTTTGAAATCATATACAAAAAAGGGAAGAAAAATGTTGTTGCATATGCACTCTCAAGAAAGGATGAGGATGTCGAAGCATTGTTCTGTGATATTTCTATTATCCAACCAGATTGGATCAACAAAGAAAGGGATGAATGGAAGAAGGACAAAGATGTGTGGCCACTCATTCAAAAGTTGTAGAAGATCCGAGTTCAAACAATATTTGCAGAACTTGACGAGGAAGGAAAAATCATATTGGAACCTAGAGCATTTACAGAAACAAGAACCCGACAGCTATGAAATCGATCAATTTCACAATTTCTCATTAAGTGGAAGTACTTACTCACTGAAGATTCCACATGGGAGGACAAGAATTTTATACAGAAGCATAAAAAACTACTCAAGTATTGAGGACAACACTTTTTGAAGGGGCATGTTAGGTCCCTATACTACTAGTGTAACCTCTTATCGTTATTAGTATACCCCCCTTATTATATTGTTGTGCCCATGTAGTCCCCATATTGTTATTATTGTGCCTCATAGAAGCCCAATATTGTTATTATTGTGCCCTTATATTATTATTGTTATGTCGACTTTGATTATATTATGACCCCTTAGACTCCTATATATAGAAAGGTGGCCTTGTCATTTTTATCATCCAAGAATTGTTCATTTGTGTAATGTAAAGGAGGTTTCCCCCTCGAAGAGGCTTATTTCTAAGGCGTTGATCTATCTTTTCTATCCTTTCATGAGATGGTTTCATAACACTCTGTGAGATTTCATTCCCATGGGTATCAATCCCGGAGAGCTTTCTAACTTAATAGCTTTTGCCTTACCATGTTGTAGCTTATTTTTGTGCACCAATCTCAAGAGACTCTTGTTGCTTTTCTACTAACTTAACCACTTTATATCCTAGTTCTAGGGATTCCAATTCCTAACTTATTGTTACCCTTATTTCGTTTTGTCCAAACAGAATTCCTTGGCTTCTCTAATATCATATATTAATAATATAGGGCTTAGAATTAGCTATTGTAAGAACTCTGGACACCACATATCTCCACAATGGTATGATATTGTCCACTTTGGGCGTAAGCCCTCATGGATTTGTTTTTTGGATTTCCCCAAAATGCCTCATACCAATGGAGATATTTGTCCATCCTTATATACCCATGATCCTCCCCACTTCTAGTCAATGTGGGAATTTGGTCGTATACCCAACAATCCTCCCCTCGAACAAAGGACCATCGAGCCTCCCCTCAAACTATTATCCATCCGTCCACTCTCTACCAACCAGGATTCTCCGCTCCAATGCGTTGGAAGCACGTGCCTTACATGGAGCACCACCTGCCTCAAGAGCTTGCTTTATCCCAGGTCAACTCCTCTTCACCGTGTTGGGACCAGGACATGTCCATGAATAATCCAGAGCACACCGCCTGTCTAACCGAGCTCATCTATGGATCCCATTGTAATATTACCAGGGCCCACCACCTTCGTTCGACATTCCAAGGATTCATCCACTTGGCTAACTTCGGAGCTTGGCTCTGATACCACTTGTAAGAACTATCGACACCACATATCTCCACAATGGTATGATATTGTCCACTTTGGGCGTAAGCCCTCATGGATTTGTTTTTGGGATTTCCCCAAAAGTCCTCATACCAATGGAGATATTTTTCCATCCTTACATACCCATGATCCTCCCCACTTCTAGTCAATGTGGGACTTTGTTCGTATACCCAACAGCTATCTTCTCATCGGCAACATGAGTATAAAGTGAACAACCAATAATATGAAAATAATATGCTTGTGGCTTCTCACCCCTCAAGGCTTCCTCTGATGTTTTGTTCTCAGGAATCCTACGTGGTCATATGTTCAAGATGTACATAGTTGTATAACATACTTTGGACCATAGGCATATATATGAATCGAGGTCATGCATCATGGTGTTTAAAATTTGGAATATGGATCTATTCTATTTTTTTTATCTGCGACTACATTTTTTTATGGTTTGTATGGTACTTTAATCTCCCTCTTGATTGGTATTTCAATTTATAAAGAATCAAAATATTTGGAGATGTATTATACTTTGTTGTTTGATCTAATCTATTTGATTTTCTCTCTTTCCATAGTCTAAAAACCCTCCAGTTGTGTTTTCACTAAGAAATATCCCATCAATTGTTTTAGAGATATCAATTTAAGCTCTTATGGAAAAGGAAATTGCGATTCAGATGATGTAGACAATGAAGGAAAGGAATTTTGTGAGAAGGACATGGAATCTTTGATGATGAAAAATATGAGGAAAAAATTTCTTTAGCAAAGGAAAAGTAAAATCTAAAAAGAGAAGAAGAAAATAACAGTGAAATAAATTCACTAATTGGTTATTATTTGTGGGAAGGTCACAGTGACTGGAATGTTTTTTTACTAAAAGGTAGATAAAGATTCCCATATGTATGTTTTCTACGGATAGTTGGATCCATTGACCTCAAGCATAGTTTGAGATTTAAATGGTTCTCATAGGCCCTATGATAAATGATATGTCACTTGGGACTGATTTGTGATGTGCAATATGGTGGTACAAGGATTAATGGTGATAAGGATAGTCCCAGATCCTCAACACATGCATCATAGACTCAAGCATAAATATGAGTACCTTTACCTTTGTAAAACTTGAAAATATTTTTATGCAGACGATTGCATTTTTCTTATACCATTTCTTTGTAAACTTTTGAGGTTTATTCTCTTGTAAACATTTTTGAAGCCCTTGCATCTCCTACAGATTTTGTACCTTCTAAATGTGATCTATATTAAACTTGTGAGATCTATGTAGTGTTAACGGTTTCCTCCTTAGACATGGTATTGCATAATTTAATTTTGGTCATTCTCTTCTCAGTGTAGTAAGCATATTTTCAAGCAATAATTATTTTAACATTCAAGAATGATAAAAGTTTCATCATGTGGTTTGGGTTGAGAGTAGGCTGGGTTTTTTGTAATTTATAGTATATACAACCAAATTGATATCATAGAAGTGACCTGATGGGATATCTTCTTGTACATGCATGATGCAGAGGTTGAATTTTGGAAATGATATGTACAAGTTTGAAATATGGGAGGATCTTATTCTAAGTGGGGAAATTATATGACATTATATACTATTCTATGACAAAGAATGTATTATATATTTATAGGGTTTTTTTATATGATGAAAAAAATATCTAGTCATAATTTTGTTTTAAATTCAAGGATAATTACAAATTTATATGTTTTCATAAAATGTATCCATTTCCATATATGTAGAACATTATTGAACACGAGTGATTTAATTGTGATAGACACCTAGTCAAGAGTTTTTACTTTGAGTTTCTTATCTTGAAATCTACAATGAGGTAAGCATTTTTTTCAAATAGTATTTACGTAGAAGAAAAGTCTAAAAATATAACTATGTTTAGGATTCATGTTTTCATATTACATATCTTGTGTCCTTCAATGGGTAAATTGGCACATTCATTCTTCACACACACAAAGTTATTGTTTAAATAATTTGATGAGAGATTAAAAATACAATATGATAAGCCAACCACGGACATAGTAGATATAATATATCTAGATATAGGAATAATAAAGATCATTCCATATGATTTTCATTTGGATTTTGCAGTGGTATTTATTTTATGCAAGATAATGGTCATATTGTTTCTAGATTGCATGTAGAATAAACTGGGGACACAATTGTAATGATTTTTTCATGGCCTTCCTTTATCAAGTTAAAAATGATTTTGTAGATCCAATGACACAAAATTTGAGGGTTAGAGGAGATGCCCAGGTACGCAACTCGAAATTTTTCAACTTGCACTAGATTTACCACACAGTTTCTGAAACTGCATCATTTTTTGGTCTGTTGAATATAATGTTTTCGTATTGCTTTCAAAGAATGCGTTTGTGTAACATTATTATTGAAGTCTATTTTTTTTGTTTTTTGAACATAATTATCTGTGTAGGAATGTTGAATTGGGTACATTTTATGATCTCATTTCTTCTTTGAAGTGTCTGTATTTACTTTTACATGCAATAAAAATGCAAACAATGATGCCTAGATGGAATGAGTCTGATGGTACTAGTTGCAAAAGTGATGAATATATATGGTTTAAAATTTGAATAAAATACAGGATGCAAGGTTATTAAGGAGAATATCTTAGGTGAAATTTTGAATATTTGTATATTGTATTTATAACTTCTATCTCTAGGGGATAAAGGTAAATATAATTTACCAATCTACCCCACCTATACATAACCCTACATCTATGTAACCCTTCACCTACCTCTACCCACTATAGTTTCCTAATCATATATTTAGTAAAGCATAGAGATTGCATCATATGTGTAATTCAAATTGTAATTTGAATTGATTATTCTCTAGTTGCATTTTTCTTCTTGTGGGAGTATTTTTGTTGTTGGCTCACGTACAAACCAATTTGTATCATAGTTTTCAATGAGGCTTCTAGATTTCTTTGATTTAGGAGCTACCCCCTTTGCCTATAATATTTTCAAACACTGTGTGCCTGGTTCATTTAGGATTGTTATCAATATTACCCTACAAATTTGTCTCAAATATTTGGGTGATAAGTGGAGGTTGACTTTGAAAAATTGTTTGTGGGTTTCCAGTATGCCTCTTCAATAGACTACTCAAAATCCTTCCCAAATTTCTATAGTTTTTTAGTTTGTATTTTTTTAAGAAATTCCAAGTTTTCATTTCATATTATTCTCTACATTTTATTTGCTTCTAATTGGCCTACATAGTTTATTGTTGTATAGTATTGGGCACCTCTTGTAAAAGGTTATCCTTCTAGTTTGTCATATTTAGTTCTCTAGGGCTCAAAATCCTCACATATGGAGTGCTCATTGGTATGCAAGATTTATGACTGCAGATAGCAATATCTCCTGTAGGTCTAGTGGCTAACCTAGAACAACAGAATGACAAAGAACCTAAAGTTTTCCTTAAAGTAAGTAGAGGAGGGGATGAAACCTACTTGGAATCTATTGTATTTTTCACTCCTTTGGCTTGAATTCTCCAATCTTAGCTCCAGTTGCCAAAATTAAAACTGCGCATTCAGACAACATAAGCCAAGAAACTATGGGATTTAGGTAGCATCATCTATCTAATTCATTCAAAAAATCAACATGGTATTGAAATAAATGAAATAATGACATCACATATAGGAAAAAGAAAGAACTCTTTGTAAGTATATAAATGGAGTGAGTTACAACCATAAATAGGTGTTGATCTTATAGAAGAGCTCCTCCAAGTAGTTTATTTGTCCTTCCTTTGTCACAATGTGTACCTCAAATTACCCTAAATGCATGAAAGGATATATCTTACAAAAAAAATGTAAGGGTATAATAACTCTCTAAAAGCCAACCCCTTGCATATGGAATGCTATAAATATATATAGGAGTGAGGTAAGTTGGGAGTTCTTATCCTTTTACCAATATTGGGATTGACATCCACTCTTGATGGGAGGATGATATCTAAGGATAAGGGGGGGAACTACAAGGTAGGATAGGATAGGATTCAGAAGTTTTATCTAAGGTAAATGGTCGACAAATCCTGGAAGCTTCTCGAAATGGAGGCTTCAAGATTCTCTCTCTTTTTCCTAAATTTCTAGAACCGACGCTAGTGCAAAGGGGAACAACATGTAGGTGATCAACATAGGCCATAGTGGAGCAACCTCTAGGTGAATGTTGTCTAGCAAGAGGGGAAGTTACGTTTGTCCTAAAACTAGCTCAGATGATGATGTAGGGAAGAAAATTTGGGGGATTAGATATTCTTGCATAGGTATTTGTGCAATAATGATGTAAAGGGGGAATAGGATGTAACTGATCCCATTAGGAGGTTGATTGATCAGATGAGATAAAATAGCCTATAATAGTGTACCCCCTAAAACACAAATTTAGAGATGATGACTGATGACTAAAGTGCTTTTCCTTCTGAAAATTTAGGATCAAGAACAACCGACAAGATCATCTTTTGTTACAATACATTTATATCATGACATCTTTTTGTTGGTGGAGGAATACTATACTTAGCGCATAAGAAAACATAACATGTAAAATTATCAAAATACATGTCCACAAATGACTGATGGTGGAGCATGAATGGAAGACTACCAGTGTGATCATAGCCATCATATATAGTGATTTTTGTATCATCATGAAATTGCAGCCTCGACGATGGAAACTAGATTCAAGGTCTTCTATCTCATTTATATGACCAACCAACGTATGAGTCTAACCATATGAATCAATGAGCTGAAGTCGAACATGGTATACAGCATATGATTATGGACCAATGATGTAAGTTGTTAAAAGACACGAGAGAAACCATCGATGATGTTAATGGTTCTTAAGGTACTCAAGTACAATCCGTATGGTGTGAATAAATGAGTTGATCTCGAACACCACAAAGAGATTTTTAGTTGAAGGCCAATGATATAAACTTGTCACCAATAGTGAGGAAACTTTCCATTGATGTATGCAAGCACCAAGGTATCGATGGGTGTTTCTAAGTCAACTTCCTGGATAATGTGTTGATGTTGACAGGAAGCGACCTGTAGAAGGAAGGCCATGATGTATCCCCCATCAACGACATGAAACAAGTATGATGATTGAGATAGAATGATTAGAATGATGTTTATATGGAACTAGATCATGAAAGGCAAACATGGAATGAAGACTTAAGAGTATTGTAACAAATATAAGTTGAATGACTTCTATTGAACACATCGATGACACTGAAATGGAGTTGGTAGCATGGACCCAAAACCAAAATGGAGGTTATGTCAAGATATGATGAACCAAAAGGAAAGAAGATTACCCTACCTGAAATCCATGGAAAATAAGTGGAAGAGTGTCGTGTTCAAGAGTGACTCACTACCATTAGCAAATGGAGTACCCTATTTTCCCAATTTCTCCAACCATACTAGTCAGTACCTCTTTATTTATTAACAATATTGAGGAGGATAACATATTATTGATCTATAATTCCATCCTTCTAATGAATCCCCTTGATTATATTTAATTAACCCTAAGAAGGAGTGGTTCGTCGTGTCCTATTTGACATGTCCATTGTTGTTTGATTTTTTTATGTGTCCAACGAAGGTAAAACTAAACTTGTTTTTCATTTTTAGAGATTTTGAAAAGGAGGCAAAGAAGAAAACTCCAAATGTCCCTTTTTGTAGGGAGTCCCTTAGGTCTGAAAAGGTAGAAAAATACCTAAGAGAACCTCTTAACCATGTTCGACTAAGGTATTCCTTTTTCATAGTTAGTCTACCTTAGTCTGGAAAAGGGTTAAAATTGTACTGAGTAGACGTCTTTCCATTTAATTTTTATGATTTCGAAAAGACAAGTGCCTGGAAATATTTTCATGTTTTGGGAGTCTAACTAGAGATGAAAGAATAATCCAAGGCATTTCTTTTTTGTAGGTTTAAAGAGTCATAAAAAGATATAAAAGTGTACCCTTCTGTCAAAATAACTTGTTTAAAGCACAACAAAATCTGTTAACAGTTGTTGACCTACTTATAACAACACATAAAAGATTAAACATACCTATTTCATAGTAAAAATGAATCACGACTAGGTCAAAACATTAAATATGAATAAAATAGTGAAACATATGACCATATATACTCAAAAGCGACTATTCATCTTTACCATTTCACATTTACCTTCAACAGTGAGAGTTTTGAGTAAATTTTCCCTCGATATTATGTAGATAATTATGGCCAATCCAGTGGATGATTTTGTGTATCATCACTTCCAGGTAGGAGCTAAAACCCTTTTATTTATTTTAGTGGTTCCATTTTATGATTTCATGCAAAATTGCCAAGTTTTTGAGGGCCCTATGGTTCCAAAATTTCACCCTAGGACCAACGCAAGCTCATAGGGTCGAAACGTACGTTGCACCTAAGTAGTCATGCACTATAGGAAGGGGGAAATGCTATAGTTTTCTCTTTTTGGGTGCATTGAGTGCAAATCTAAAGTTTTTTCAAGAGTTTTACCTTAAAATTTGTTAAGTTTTCTACATGAAAAGGATCCTAATGAATCTCTTGTTGATGTTCCAGGGGTTCATCAGCATAAAATGGATTTCATATGGATAGAGAGATAACATTAGGAACAAGATTTAAATTTAGAAAATGATCCTGCTACCATTCATGAATTAAAGAGTTGTGGATTACTGAAATTCTTCTTACTTCCTGGTATGAGGAACCAGATGGAATTGTTGAAATACCTTGTTTGTTCGTGGGATGTTCAGGCACAAGAATTAAGTTTTTGGGAACATATGCTCGAGATAAAGGTAGAGTGGCTATCTACTTTTTGACATGTCTTTCTATGAGGGGTACCCCATATCTCTCCTATGTGGGAGAAGTGGTGGGGAGACAATGAAATTTTACATCACCACCTATTGTAGACCTCGAGCCTAGCCAAGTAAGGATGGAAAGATCAACATAAAAGATGTGACCCAGTTACCTTTGAGAATGATGTTATTCATTATCAAAATATTGGTAGGCAACTCAACATTACATGAGGAAAATGGATCATACATGCAATATGGATTGGAATGTCTCTATCCAACACTCTTCAATTTGGGTGAGGGAGTTCTAGTCAACATGAAAGAACAATTTTCTAAATAAAAAGAGGGAAAACTAAAGAACTTTGGATACGGTGTGGTCTTAGTTTCCTTTGCACTAGAATGATTTCCATTGTTTTAGCCTCAGTAGATCACACTCGAGCCTATCGATCCGAGGGTGCCACGGATGAGGAGGTGGATAGATCACATGTCCTGACATGTATGGCCATCATAGATAAGCTTTTCACCACCTTCTTTGGATGTTTGCGTAGATAGCTTATTATGACCTTAAGCTCGTGCTTCCTGAGGGTGAGGAATCGGGTGCTTAAGGTAAGAAATTTTGACCTTTAAATTTTGAAAGTTTTACAATTTTCTTCTATTTTTCAATGTTTCTGAGACTAAACAATTGATGTTTCATGTACATGTGGGACCATTTTGACCTATTGGTGCTTCATATCTCTATCGTGCAGAGGAATGACAATAGGAGGAGGCAGTAAAACCATCACGGGTCATTGTGGTACGGTATGATATGGTATGAGATCCTGATGTAACAGAGGTCCTATCAGAGGTAGAGCACCACCTGGAAGGGTTGAGACACAGAATTGATGAGATAGTGATCGACCAAATTCTGTTGTGACTACAACGATACACCATAAAAGTGCCTAGTCATATCGGTCGACTACTATGCAAGATGGCTTGTGTAGTGTCATTCTGTAATAAGCACCTTTAATTTTTCTACTTAGATCTTTGCATGTAGTTTTTTATATGGGTGATGCATGCCATATGTGTCTTGGGCACAAGTTTTTGTAAAACCAAACTTCATATATATTTTTAGTGTTTTTTGTTTTCTATTATATTTTCAATATCATGTGATGTGAGTTGAAAATTAATTACATTCATTGCAATTGTCTATCAAAAACATGATTAGCTAAGGCATCTGTCAAATTTATTTAGTTTTCTATAAATGTGTTCATATTGTATGAAATTGAAATTTCTTTATAGAAGGAAAACTCTTAAAACCATGCATAATATGGTGGAATTTCTAACTAAAAAAGACACTGGCAAGTTGTAGTACTACGAGTTGTGAGTCAAGTCTGATGAATAAACAACAAATACCAAGTGCAACAGTATCAGATAGTAGCTCGGCCATTTCACTATACTCAATGATGTTGTCAGTGGAGTGACCAATAAAAATCCCTTGTAGACTCACTAACTCACCATTTGGAGAAAAGATAGCCCATGTTGTAGAAGATAACTTCTATGTACTACGACTGGCACCATCAACATAGCCTATAAAGGTTTCAAGGGATATTGTCATCTACAAACCAAATGTAAAAATGGAATCAATAGAAATCATGTAAAATATGAAAATACACACTCCAAACACACTCAACACACTTATAAATAGTACGTACATAGTCAAAACTACAATTGATATCAAGCATGGTATTTTTTGAGGTACAACCCATTTCTAGGTTGCACTATGGGAATTCCATCAAAATATACTAACTCATAGGTCCCTTTTGCAAGGAAACACTTGATAATGTATGGACCTAACCACATAGGTTGAGACTTCCCTGTACCTAGCTTATCAGATTCCTATTCATACAAAAGAATAAGGTATCCTTCCGAGAAGGCATGAGGCTTGACACTTTTGTCATACTGTGCCTTGATGTGTCTTTCATGAGATTCATTAGCTATAGCAACATCATGTCGAGTTTCATCTAAACAAGTCAGATGTAAAAGATGCTCCTCCTCTATAGAAGTGTAGGAGGAGTTTTGATAGCTAGTTTCAATGATGGAATTCCGCATTCAATTGGGAAGATAGCTTCTAGACCATATACCAACTAAAAGGGTGTGAATCCGTTAGAAGTCCTGATTGAAGTTCAGTATGCTCGCAAAGCACCGTAAATGAGAAAATTTTAGTTTAGTTTGTGAACCCCTACCATGCATTAAGGCATCGTATTAATAACTTTGTTGATGGACCCAGCCTGTCGATTATCCTGAGAATAATAGGGAGTGGAACTTTCATGGGAACGTCCCAACTTAACAGTTAGCTTGGTCATCATATGCTTCCAGAAATATTTTCTATGATCCATAACTATTTCTTGTGGAACACCAAAGCATGTGATGACACCATTGAAAAAGAAGCATGCGTCATTTTTACCAGTGTTGTTAAATGTAGGCATCGCCTCTGCCCATTTAATAAAGTAGTCAGCTGCAAAAATAATATAACCTTGCCCCTCGATGAAGTGAGGGTTACATGTCATAAAGTTGATAATCCATTTAACAAAAGGACCAACAACGATAACAGGATTCATACAAGGCTCAAAAAAATTAGGTAAGTATACATCTCTAAGATTATCCTAAATGGAATCAGGTAAGGATGAATGATGGTGATGTTCGTCACATGGTGCATCGTCCAACATCATGATTTCCATGATGCTTTCATCGGTAGGGAATACACACGAGAATGGACCAAAGGTGTGCCATAATCTAATCATCTGTCTACCCAATTAAGCGAATCAAATGGAAAACCGCACAAGCCGAATAAATGGCTTCGTAATATAGCTCAATGGGGCTTAGCGGAATTCGGTTGCCAAAACATTGGATGTAAGTTTCATCTGGTAAAATCCATGGATCGGCCAAGATTGTAGAAGACGATATCATGTTGATATAGGCTACTGAGGATGAGTTGTTGGGAAGGAGAGGAGGAGGGAGTGAAAATGTTCCCATGCGTGAATAACCCTTCAACAATCCAACTCCAACATGCTGATATGACTATAGAGTTTCCCCTACAAGAGGGACACTTCGAGTAACATGTGAATTGGAGGAAAAATATGTGATTTGATAAATGGCTATAATCTTGCCTTTATGAGGAAAGGTGTTCATACAAAGTAAGTCGAGATGACAACAACCATGGCATAAACCCACGTACATCTTAATAGAAGATTGTAATCGAGAGGTTCGTTAATAACTTTGACTTCTATGGACAGTTTTTCCCCCTAATTCAACTTGTAGGGAGTTTAAAATACCATAAGGTTTGTATGTTCTCCCATCAAAGGCTTTCAATGGAGTAGGTGACTAACTCAATTGAGGAGAACCAATTTGCTTCCAATAATATATGGACATAATGCAAGTCGAGGCTCCCTCAAACATGATATAAAGATGAATATTCTTATCACAGACGATGACTTGGATTACAAAACAACAATATTGGAATCCAATGGATCCACACATCTGATAGATGAAAGTAAAGCCCTATTTTGGGTAGGGATTCTTTACAACACCTTAGGAGTTAAAATAGCCGATGGAGAGTGATCCAAGTCTTCAACTACATTATAATTCTAAGCGGCTCTTGCATGAGGGTTGAAAGATGACTTATGAATAACACCCTTTGAAGGTTTAATAGTCGATTCAGTAGGAATCAATGGTAGAGTAAGATCTAATGAGGATGGTGTAAAACTGGAAGTTTGATCAGTAGCATGAACATTCAATGGATTCACATTACCATAATCCTTATTCAAGTAGCCACCAAAAAATGAGATCTCGGATTTGATGATGAAAGCATCAAAACTGTGTTAGAGGAAGATGGGTCCCAAGAAACCATATGAGTCTCTTGATTAGGAAATGGGTCAATCAACATTGCAGGAGAAGTGGAGGACTTAAGAAATTGATTCACTTCAGCGCCATGAGGATAATTACACGTAAATTATTCCTTGTTGCAAATCAAGCAAGGATATCAAGTTTTCGTTTCTCATCAGAAGATTGATTTGTTTTTTTATCCTACAGAGAGAGATCTTTTTTTTTCTTACCTTTTCCTTTCTTATTACTTCCAAGTTGTTGTTAATACTTTCCTTTATCGAATGAAACAAGATTTATCTCGGAATCAGCAATTGCAGAAGGATGGGATTAAGGGTTTTGAGCAGATATGAGTGGAGCAATACCAGATGGTTTACTCTCCACCTGCAAGGTGGTAGAACCAATAATGCCATCAGCAGCATGAGATTCTTTAACAGGAGGAGGAGGAACAATATTCAAAGGTCTAGGAATGTTTGGTATCTTATCATAGAGCATGTTGGATTGGGTATAAACCAAATCCAAATATTGTGCACGAGCAATTAATTTCTCTTTAGTCACAACTCCACCTTTGGCCACATCTTTTGTTATGGGTGCAAACGGATATTTGGTAAACCATTTCATGAGCAATTGATTGGGAACATAAGTTTTGACCAACCAGCAAGAACACCTCCACCCATGAATGTGATATGAAATGTGAGTGGAATCAGATTGTTTAAAGTTGGTTAAAATTTCCATTCCAATTTTGTATTTTATGGGAAACTTGAAATGCATGAGGAAGGTTGTGGCAAAGGAGCTGAAATCATGGAATGAAAGTCTAAGTAACTCAATATACCATTTAGTAATGGTACCCATAAGTGTTCTTTGGAAAATATGAATTTGAATAGAATCATCGTTAAGGGAGTTCAATGAACACCATAGATGATATTTCATGACATGCGTTGATGGGTCTTCTCCTAGATTCCCATTGAATTTATGGATATCAGAAGGAAATTTGGTAGGAATAACTGGCCACCAAGGAAAATGAGAGATGGGTTCGTTGGTGAGGCGAGTCAAATATAGGAACTCGAGAATGGCCATAAAAGGAAATTGGTGATTAAAGTCTGGCAGAGGATGACTTGGATATGAAGGAATATCTTGTGTAGTATGTACTTTCATTCCTGGATAAGGAAGGTTCTGGTAATAAGGAACCTAAGTACTAGAATAAGGAGGATTCTAATAGCCAGAATACAAGTGACCTTGTTTACCAGGCCCAGGGTAACCATGAATTTTTTGTCCTTAAAAAGGCACGTGAGGAATAACTTGATAAGGTCTATATTATTGCCTAATGCGAGTTTGCATTGTCTCATGATAAAGAGGGTTCTATTAAGACTATGTCATGTCATACATAGTCTGTCCTACTGGAATTTTAGGAATTCCTTGTGCAAGAAATTGAGATTCCAAAGGAGCTTGTAAAGGCTAAGTAAGTGGGACTTGAGAGGTACCCAATACTGAAGGAACAGGTTGAAATGTGATCGCAGCCAATATAGGTTGAGTTACATGAATTTGAGTTTATTGAGATACATACCGAGGAATAGGAATTTGAGATGAAGATGGCATAGATTGGGAAAAGCAATGAACCCAACATCGGACTAGGTTGAATGGGCAAAGTAGGCCGTCAAACACTAGCAGCCATCCTAGAACAAGGAGGACCATAATAAGGTTGGTTACCAATTTGAGGTATATCAACAATAGGTTTCCCCCCTACCAAAGGGGGAGGGGATGATGGAGGCAACTATCCCCATGCAGAGGATACCCAACATAAGGATAGTTAGGTTGTTGAAAAGTACCTTTCCCACTAACATAAGGGCCAGCCTATTGTTCAATTCTTGGTGTAGGAGGAGGAGAAGGAGCAAGCTGAGAAACACTCATAAGAGTAGCCCTAGATAGAATTACCAAAGTGGAAGACATGTAGGATGTCCATAAATTGGAAGATGCACCAGACAAGGTACAAAATAAGAATTGATAACCTGGTGGAACATATGGGCCACCATACAGATGTGCCTCTAGTGATGTAGAAAACATAGATGTGGAAGCAACATTTGGTGTCTCAACCATAGTGGTAGATGCAGGCTGGGAAGCCATATCAGTTCCAGTCATGGCCAATAATCCCAATGTAGGTTGTCACGTGAAATTTGTGGGTGAGTTAAAAGAACTAGGAAAAGGATTTTGTACAAGAGGTGGAGGAGGAAGAAGAGGATGGTTTGGATAGAGGAAAATCCCCTCCAAATGAGTAGAAGGATGAGGCTCTTCTTGCAAGATCTCCTCGATACTCACAAATCCAAGTGGCAGCGATTCACCGTCGGGGCATAGATATATAGTAGGGGCATATTTCTGAGACAAAGGAAGAGAATATGGAATAAATGAAGTAACAGGTAAAAATGACTAAAACTCCTTGGGTTCGATGACCTTAGGAAATAAAGTTTATGACTCAGGAAGGTCAGATTGTATAACCTCAGGTAATAAAATTCGAGGTAATTCGGTATCGTTTGTGTCAGTTTCATTGACAAGAGTAGATGTAACCTTGGGTTCAATACTTAAGGGGACAGATGATAATGGTAGATCATATTCAGGAGGAGGACTAGAAGTAGTTCCTGAGTTTCCTGATTCGGTAGTTTACATTCTTTTATGCTTTTGACAATAGCCAGGAGTAGCCTCTTATGGAAGAGGAGGTTATTTTTCATTCTACACAAACGACGAAGTGGGGGATATTGTTGTTCCATATTGGATAGTAAATTTTATTAACACAAAAATAAATAAATCAAAAGGAGGGTAATCTAGGCATAAATAATTACCAAGCAACCGTGAACTACAATATACACCTTAGCGAACCAAGGACTTAACGTACGGTATCCAATCTCCTTGAATGTTTTGTTTGGTGTATCATGGTATATGAGGAAACAAACTCGGTTACCTATGGATGGATTGAAACCTATTGAGCACTCCCAAAATATACTTGGCGGTACGTGGCAGTGCAGTCTGTAGTAGTATTGTCTAATGCGTAATTATTTGATGAGAGCATTCCCATATAATTTATGTGCATGGAGAACCACCAATATACCCAAAGGTACGTGGAGTATGATATTATACACTCACATATGTGGAATGGGATTTAACCCTTGGGATGCAACACTAGAAAACAATGACAACTCCTACATTTAATGACATTGGAACACATCTCTAGCCTAGACGTCCATGTGTTTGTGTTAATGTTACAAATTCTCCTTAGGTTGATTAAGTAAATTTTAAGTTGATCGTGAATTAAGTTTCAGTTTTATGGCTCACCATGAATTCACCTAAATTCCCTAAAATGAAAATCTAGCATGAGGAAATGGAATCTTACTCTTCAATGAAAATCTAGCTAAGGAAGGGAAGAGACAAACAATATGCAACATAGAAAATGTAGCAAAGAATATGCTCGATGCAATTCCCTTTTCATGCAATTGTTCGTAAATGAATATAGATGAAAAAACCATAAATTTCAATGTAATATTTTTTCTTTTCACCACTTAACTTTTAAAAATGAGGAAAACTAAGATGCAAAGTCTAATCACTTATTCAAATTCTCTTTTCAGAATGACGACTATAACAACAATTTATCCAAGAAATCAATGAGCAAACAAAACATGTTTGCAAGCAACCTAATGATCAGAACAAAGAAAAATTGAAACCAATTCTTACCAAAGGCAATAAAACACAAATGCAAACCAAATGGAGGGTTCAGAAAGACCACAAGACACACAAAATTGGGGGAAGGTCAACTAGAAGTAGGTTGATCAAAGCAAAATTGAGCAAGCAAGGATGCAAAACCATGGATTAACGCAAGTGCAAAAGAGGCACCAGTGATTTTCAAAGCAGGCATAGAGAGGGCCCAAGTGGGGTGCAACGCTCTGTCATAAAACTAGAGTGTGCATTGGTCCTGGGAAAGACGATTCTGAGAAAAAAATTGCAAATAAGACTCAATGCAATCACTTCCTAGCTCTGTTCTTCGCTTATTAAAGAAGCAAAGGTTGATGAAAGAGATAAATAAAACAAAATGGAAAAAGAAAACACCAAGGGAATACATTGTCCCCAGTGGAGTCACCAATTTTTTATGCGGGATTTATGACTACAGATAGAAATATCTCCCTTAATTCTGATGGCTAACTTAGAATAATAGAATGACAAAGGACCCAATGTTTTCCTTAGAGTAAGTAGATGAGGGGATGAAACTTACTCAGAATATGTCATATGTTTCCACGTGGGCTTCACTCAATGAACCTTTGACATACCACATGCGTTCATGGAATATTAAACAATACCCTTAATTTGACTATATATTGGAAAATACCTCTAAAAATTACATTATTTAACCCCGTACCAATACGAACCCAATACACCTTTCCAATTTAAAAATCCCCTTCACTAGATATTGTAGGTATGGATTTTTTCATTAACATTTTTGATACCACTTTATATCTTTTCATTAACTTTGAGCTCCATCTTTTATACTTGCCAATATAAAAACCCTTTACCCCCTATATATCCCCTAATATATTATGTCATTTTTTCCTCAATATATATCCCCCAATATGAACCCACGTGGTATAGTATTTCTCCCTTAGTGAAGCCCCCGTGTATTTTTTGCTCCTTTGGGTTGAATTCTCCAATCCTAGCTCTAGCTGCCAAAATTAGAACTTGCACAACCAAGCAAGACAAGCCAAGAAACTATGAGATCTATGTAGCATCATCTATCTACTTCATTCAACAGATCAACATGGTCTTGAAATATATGAAAGAACAACATCACATATAGGAAAACAAAAGAACTCTGTGTATTGATATAGGAGTGAGTTATAACAATAAATCGGTGTTGATCTTATAGAAGTGCTCCTCCAAGTCGTTGACTTGTCCTTCCTTTATCACAAAGTGTAACTCCAATAACCCTAAATGCATGAAAGGGTAAACCTTACAACAACAACATAAGGGTATAATAACTCTCCAAAATCCAACATCTTGCATATGGAAGGTTGTAAATATATAGAGGAGTGAGGTAAGTTGGTATTTATTATCATTTTACTAATCTTGGGACTGAGATCCACTCTTGATGGGAGGATGAGATCTAAGGATAAGGGATAGAAACTCCAAGGAAGGATAGGATAGGATTCAAAAGTTTTATCAAAGATAAATGGTTATAATAGATCCTGGAAGCTTCTAAAAATATAGGCTTTGGGATTCCCTCTCCTTTTCCCAAATTTATAGAACCAATGCAGGTGAAAAGGGGAGCAACCTATAGGTGATCAACATAAGCTAGAGTGGAGCGGCCTATAGGTGACCATTGTCTAGCAAGAGGCCACATTGTGTTTGCCCTAAAACTAACTTCGATGATGTAGATTCGGGCAAAAACTCTAAGGGATGAAATATTCGTGCATAGGGCTTTGTGCAATGATAATGTAAAGGGGGAAAAAGATGTGAATGATCCCATTAGGAGGATGATTGATATGATGAGACAAAATACCGTATAACACTCATAATGAATTTTATTAATAGTTGAGTGATTTAATGTTAGTGGTTCCTTTCTAACTCCTTAATCCTAACTCATGCAACATTTATATGTCTATATATTTATATTTATATTAAATGTATTCACCTTTTTTTCAAGGAAAATCTCAAGGGAGAATTCAAGGGATGTTGTCCTACATTTTTGGATGGTATCCCTAGAAAAAATATCCGTGTACACTAGTGTACCTAACTCATGGGTATTCAACCTAGGCACCTAGGATGTATTTTGGTTATTATTTTTAAGTTCCATGGTTTTCTAGCAGTAATAAAATGCATTACTTTTTTTCATACCTATAAATGAGAATAGGTAGAATTGACTCGAGGAATGAATTGGTGAGGTTGGAGAGTAATAGCACAAGTTGGACTTGGAAAAATCTTAACAACAAAAATACAAAACAGGTACACAAAACCAATAATCAAATGAATCGATTATGTGTTTTCTTTATAGTGATGGGAAATGAGTTTTTGGTTTGGTCTTTTTGAGTATAATTTGTCGTGTGGAAGGATTGTAAGTCAAAATCATCAAATTCAATTTGACTTGTGGATGTTGAGTTTTCATTGGGATATATTGATTTAGTCTTGTTTAGTTATTGAGATGGGTGGGACTTGCAAGTTTTTGTCATAACTATTGGGTACTACAAGGTTGCTGCTAGCATGGTGATACGTCTTGATTATTGGATTCAACAACTACAGTTGACGAAACATAATGATTTTGGATTTACTCGAATATAATTTCCAAGATCATTATTTTAAATGTTTAAGTATGGTAATGGTAGCATAATGATAATTTAAAACAAGATAAGTTTGCAGACCTTGGTAACCACAAGCGGTGGATACCTTCATATTGTAAAATTAGATTGAGAGAGGCACTCTGGATTACAGTTGGCTCTGTGGAAACTTGGAAAGTATTGACATTGCTAAATGGAAGCATGTCTTGTAGTGTTTTTATTTTTGTTTTCTTCTCATTGATGAAGGTTAAGAGTTTCCAAATTGGAGGTTTAATAAGGAAAACCATTAAGAACTAGTAAAATTGTTATGTTGAAGTCCACATTTATGTATTTGCATATGTTGTCAACATCATATGCGTTTGGATTGGCTTTTGTAGACCATTATGGTTTATTATTCTATATCTCTTCAGATGCCAATGCGTGCAGATTAATAGAATGTGCCATGTAGGTCAAGATGATTTCTATGAAAGTACAAGGTGGTCAGTTGTTATAAGGAGATGACATGATTATAATCTTGATTGTTTCCCATTTTTCCTTTTGGAGGTTTGATATTGTGAATCTTATTTGTGCAACTAATTTGGGATGTAGAATATGGTGTTGATACTCACTGCTCAAAATATTCATTTTGGCCATTGGTCAAATGGCATGATTGCTACACAATTGGGCACTCACTAGTACTTTTATTATTTGATTTTCCTTATGTTTAGAATGGCAAGAAACTAATGCAGCTTGAATAATGTCATATATGTTGTTCTAGTTTATGGTATTATTGCTTCCTGAAACTTCCAAGGGGTGCTTGTTTTTTTACCCATAAGCCACTTGTTTTGTTTTCAATACTTTATTCTTATATGTTTGCAGAGTGATGCCATAAATGAACAACTAAAATATTTTAATATACACACATATATAAGACCAATCTCAAAACAATTAATACTATACAATTCTATATTTTTATTGCAAGCTATCATCTATTTTAAGGTGGTCATGTATTCTTTTGGATATATTCATGCCTTTGACTACATAAGGGTACCAAATGGGGATAAGACATGTGAAAATAAATCTTACTTTCTTGAGCTATGTGTGCAAAGTTAAAGGATTGCCTTCTATTGATTAGTTATTGCTATTGGTGGCACAACTTGTTCTGATCAATAATAAAAGTAAGGAAGCTAGTTGTTGCACCTGAATTTTATCTACCTTGGGTTGACAAATACATGTTGTGAATTTAATCCACCAGATGATGTGAGAGTCAGTACTATGTACAATTTTTTCCTTTTGTCTGAAATTGGTCATGTAACAACAAGTAACATATTTTTTCTTCGCTGATATGGTGGTACATTTTGGCTCATTCATTTTTATTCTTTCTGATCTAAATAACACATTTCTTTAAAGGTTGCTAGCTCAATGGAAGGACATTTTCCTTGCAAGCACGAAGTGGTGGTTCGATTCCATCTTGCCCTAACATGAATTGATCACGATATAATATCTCTATAGAGACAATATATGTTTAATCATAGCCATAGTCTCTTAAGATACAAAAATGAATTGTCTTAACAGACAATAATACTTGTATTCTATATTGTCTTTATAGAGACAATTTTTTAAGACAAAAATTTGAGACATTCACTTAAATGCAATAAATTTTTTGTCTCAAATTACTCAAAAATTGTCTTAAAACCCCCTCTATGTAGTAGTATTGTAGTAATAATAAGCTTTTATAGCAAAATCAATTTTAATAATAATGGTTATATTAAAATTTATATTAAAATTACAATAAGAAATATTAAAATAAAATTAGTGTGGATATGCTAATTATGTTGATAGGCAAGTTTATTTCAAAATAAATCTTCCAATCTTAATTTAATAAGTAGTAATTGTTAGATGGATGGTAGAGATTTATCAAAAGTTAATATTTATGTTCAAATTAGTTATGTTTTTTCTAATGAATTTACTTCAAATTAATTAATAAAAGAAAATATCATATCAACATGTGTCATATTGAGTATGTGGTATTGATAACCTATGGCATTGGCCCATAGTATAGAGGAGTGAATCTCTATCAAATCATGAGTTAACATGGATGTACCATAAACCATAAAATTGTAAACCATGTTAATTTATAATTTAATTTATTTATTTTTATAATTATTATTTTTTATTTACATAAATTTCGTTGTGATTACATAGATTTATTTTTGACAAAAATGAAAATGTTCCAGCTGAATCTCTGCCTGCATCTGTCTATTGACTCCCATGATTAAAATCTCATATATTAAAATTAAATAAATAATTTATACTTAATTACAACATAAGAAAAGAATTAAAAAATCTTGTTTATGAGTTCATCGTAAAAAAATCTTAATAAAGAATTAACTTGACTGTTTTAACAACCTCCCCACAGCACAATTCAACGAATTCTCTCCATGGTGAGCATCTGCATCTGCACTTGAGATTAGTGAACCCTTTGACAACCTTCCAAGAGCATAGTTTAACGAATTGTCTTCTGCAATTGAGATTAGTGACACCTTTGACAACCTTCCAAGAGCACAATTTAACGATTTGTCTTCTGGATGGATGATTATCTAGTCATCCGGAAGCTGTCTTTCACCGCTCGTGTATCAGAATTCACGAACTGCAAATAGCAGAGGAGACTTAGGGTAACCGATAAATCTTCCAAAAATAATAATTCAAAGGCTTGAGGGAGCGCATATCATTATTTACCTCAAACAATAGTAGCTGGGTCGTGGCATGAACCCGAGCATATCCATATTCAGAAAAACGAACCAAACTCCAGCTATCAGGCTGCATTAACATATATATTAATCACATATTTAGAATATTGTATTGTTATTTGCATTTCTATTGTTGGGTTTGATTATCGATTACTCACATTGTCTACAAAATTATCAAGAGAAAATCCTGCCATCCCTATTACTGCGTGGACTGGTGCGCTGTAATTTGCACTGTTGTAAGTATCTACACCATCCACGCCTTTTGTAGGAAGCGATTTGCAGGTTTTCTGAAACAAAGCGCAGGTACGCTCATAGTTGTGAACATGGCCCCATAACACCAAGTCGACCTGCAAGAAATCAAAGCCAACACATTTAATTTTTCTCAAAACCATGTCATTAGGTTTAGGGAAATATGTTTGCTTTTACCTGATAATCCAAGAGAAGTTGTTCAATGGCTGGAGCAAAGTCGGCATCTACGCTTGGTGTAATGATTCCTATAATGCCATCGTCTACAGAAGAATACATAGGCCGATGGCTGTTGAAATTCAATGTAAAATTTCATTATGGTTAGAATGAGTTAATTCAATTTATTAAATAAGTTCATTTTCTTATCTGTAGTCTCTCTTACATTTTAGAGTTAGGGTTTATGAGAGGTGAAGGAGTTAGGGTTTATGAGAGGTGGTTATTTCAGTCACGAAATAAGAAGATAGTTTTCAAAGATCTCTCTAAATTTAACCTTGATACCACTGATTGGAATCACTATTGGAATTAGACTAAAACGGGTGGACTTTAATCTCGGCTACAATCATCAGAGTTAATATCAACCAGACTAAAACGGGTGGACTTTAATCTCGGCTACAATCATCAGAGTTAATATCAACCAGAGGTTAAGCCCAATATTTAACATTTTAATGGAGAAGAGATTGTACCCTGTGTAACCCAAACAGATTCATTATGCAAATCTTACCCTGTGAAAATAAGCCAAGGGGTTTGTTTACGATCCACAGAAGCCAAGTCATGTTTGATCCATTCATACTGCGCAAGGAACTTCTCATATTCAGAGGAAATTTTGGAGCTTCTCATATTCAAATCGAGTTAAAAGCTTAAATGAAATTATATGAAATATTTGCATTACCTGCTCACTATCTTGCGTCCAATTATGCTCGGTGGACATTACAGTGAAGTGCACGGGTCCTTGATTGATTGAATACCATGGCTTGTCTTCTGCAATTGTTGGCATTGGAAAATATTTCTCATAAGGAACACCGCATTCTCCACCAGAATCTCTACTTTCGTCGTATTTTGATCCGCTGTTCGGATAATCTCTGCAATATTTCAGTCATTGCCCATTTGAGTTTTTGGATCAACCGGCCTTAGAAGATATGATCAATGTCGAAGATTTAAAGGAGAGGGAGGAATTTGCAGAAATGTGTAATAAATTTTACCTTTCGTGGTTACCGATGGCAGTCATGTAGGATACGCGGGAAGCAATTGGGGTGATGAGTTGGAGGAAGAAATCCCACTCAACGAGAAACCCTGTGGCGTAGCTAATATCTCCGATGTGGAACACAGAATCCAACTTACCCGATGACACTTCTTCTGTCATGGCATCTATAACTCCGAGGGACCCTGGCTGCCAATAATTATTCTCAGCTATTTTTCTCTTTCAGATTTATAAAATTTATATTCAATGGTTTAATTGCAGATAGAGAAGTAACTGTGTTACCAGAAACAAGAGGAAAAATGATAAATGGGGCAAGTAATGTTTAGTAAAAGACCATGCATTCTATTCATCACATAATTTCCCTTTAACATGCCATGTTAGGAAAGTATTTTATTTTGGAAAGAGAGAAAAATATCTGCAAAGGATAGGACTAGATTATTATTTCGGGGGAGGAAGTTGTAAAAGATCAATTCTTGAAAGTAAAAGGTAATTAAATCTAACATAAAACAGAGTAGGAAATAGCAAAGAGGGGGTAATACAAGGAAATATAATTATAGTTATAAGAAGAGCTTCGGCCAAAATCACATAAAAAAGACTTTTGTGGACCCCTTTGGAATCAAATAGTGTGATAATATATAGATATTTACCTTCTGCAATTTGATCATGTGATATAAAATTACCTGAACTGATATGTTATCAAACTTAATGTGAAGTTGAATTTTATTAAATTTTAAATTTGCATTTTATTATTAAAATTTAAAAAAAATAATTAATTTTTAGTTTATAATATATATTATAATGGTTATTGTTTTAATGTAAATAATTATAATTATATATATAAAGATAAATATTATTATATTTAAATTTAAGTAATGCTCCTATTTTCAAAAAAATTGAGAAAAATATTGAACAATGATAATTATTCATAGTTTTGATAAACTTATTTTATAAATTTAAATTTAATTTTTTAAATGTATAAAATCTACTATTTATTATATAAAATTATAAAAATTATATTCTATAATTTTAAGTTAACTAAAAATAACTACTACAACTAGAAAGATAAGAATTACAATGTGAGTTTACAATTTATTAAAGTTTTGAAAATATAATATTGCAAAAACCAACCTTGCCGGTAACATGCTTATTAAACACAACCTAGAAATTAAATAAAAATAAAAATTAAATTGCTCAAATTACCAACCAATTTAATGAAAAAATATTGCATATAATCCAGAAATATTTTATCTAAATTATCTTATTCAATACAATTTTTCAAAAAAATAAAATAAAGAAATCCAAATCTCAATGCCCTTCCACAAAAGACAATTCAATACTTTTTTGTTTCACACTTTAGTAGTCTCATTAATACATTATATTATATTGTTTCAATATATTATATAATACACAAAGATGTTTTTATTTTTTATTTTTTTAAGAATGGAAGAGATCCAAAGTCAACTAGCTAGCACAATGGGCTGATAAAAATGGTGAAACTGACAACTCATTATAGTTAACTTTTTGGAAAATGTAACCACCATGGTTATTTTTTATCATTATTTCTAAATAATTTAGTTAATTAAAAAAGGGCTAATAAACACTTATAGGTGAAACTGACAACTCATTGCAGTCAACTCTTTGCAAAATGCAACCACCAATATTAACACATGTTATATTTATTTTAAAATAATTCTGATCAATGTTTCTAAATAATTTAGTTAATTAAATTGTTAAATAATTCTGATCACTATTTCTAAATAATTTCCTTAATTAAAAAGGAATATCTAACTGTATGTATATGTATATGGTATATTTTGGAATATAGATTTTATTAGTATTCTTTTATTTAATTTTTAAGATATTTCAAAATCACGGACAACTTGATAATGGGAATCTAATGATGACCAGACACGAATCTAATGATGACAAGACAGTGATTTTATATTAAAAGTCTTATCCCTTTAGACAATATTAACAATTGACCAAAAAACACAAAAAACAAAAAAAAACCTAGTACTTAAAAATGACATTTTTGTAAATGGGTTTTACCCAAAACACAGCTCAAAATGAGATTACTGTTGGAATAGAAAATAGAAAATAAAAGGGTTGATTCATCTCATTTGATATTTATAAGAAGATTTTGGTTTAAATCACATAAAGTAATGTAATTTACGCTGAATTTTTTTTATAACTATGATGGATCATAAAAGCCTCAATTCTACAACTCATTTGATATTATTAACTATCCGTACGTTTACAACCAGAGATTTGTTTGATCTGCTCTGTGATTTTGTGATAGTTTGATTTCAATAATCTTTTTGTTAAATTTAAAAACAAAAAAAAACCAAAAACCCCTAAAAAAATTCCCAACAAATGTCACCAAAAACAACTGGATTAGTCTATCTAAATATATAAGTTAACGTTATACCTGAATGTAATGCTCATCCGATGGATCGCGGGGAGCCTTCCCCATGTCGCCGAATGCAAGAAACCGAACCTCCCTGGCGCCTGATGCAGGAGGGGTGGAGAAACTCACAGAAGAACTCCAACCCACATTGTCACTGCAAAAATCACATAGATATCAACGCTAGCCACCAATTAATAAACTTTTCCCCAATACTGAATCAAGGAAAATCTTTGGACAATACTTAACACTGGCCTGCAAGTACTCTGAGTGCTTTTACCTTCCATATTTGTAACTATATTTCCCAGAAGGCCGCAGCCCCTTCATTAGGGCTGTATGAATATACCCTGGATCGTGCCATCCAAAATCCATTGCTGGGCTTGGAACCAGATCATGACCTAGCAAAGCAATTGAATTTATGATACAATTTTCACGCCTGTTTTATAATGTATCCATAATTGACAGAATGGAACCAGAAATTCAAAGATTGGCAGAACATACTGCACATATCAGCTCGAGTGAACGTGGTCACAGTGGACATGGCCGATTTTAAAAAACCATATTTCACAAATTGTGTGGTATTGCTCCCGCTGATCCAAGTTACCTTCATCTAATTTGTCGAAAAATAATCATAATTCTATGCAATTCATCAATAAAAAATATAAATGCCCTTAATCCTAGAATCTATTCTTATACTTACAGATGACCCAGTAGAATCCACGCTGGACAGATGGGCATAGAGTGGCATGTTTGGGTTAGAAAATTTGAGAATCTCTGATCTCCGAAGGACGCAGGGGTTTTCATAACCATCAGACAACAATACAAACTCGATATCTGTGCGTATGTTTATGACATGAAATGTTATGGAAGCGTTGCAAGTCTTGGGTTCGAATCCCTTCCCGGCTTTCTGTAAACTGTTCTCGATGCAGGCCCTATAGGAAGGATCGCTTTTCAGGAACTGAGACTGTAGCAAGTAATTCGAGTCACATAAGACAGAAATCACAATTACTATATTATATTCAATAGAGATATTAAATCATAGATTAGAACTTTTTACAGAATTTTATTTAAAAAGTTTCTTGGATTTTTATGAAGGATGAAATCATCTTTATTTGGATGGGGGATTGTTAATTTTGAGAATATTTTGAAATTTGAAAGATAAAAGTGAATAACATAAATTTCTAATATTAAATTTATGGAATGAAAAATGAAACACCCCTGATTTCCATTGCCAATTTTGAAAATATTTTGAACCATCTTGATCTCATTGCCCAACTTGAAAATATTTTGAAATTGGATAAACCAGAGTGAATGATATAAGATACCTTCACAGTGTAATGGCAGAGCAGAGAATGCTGCTTAGTATCTCCGGTTTCCAAGTACAGCAACAGGTTCAGTGGACAATTCGAAATACTGTTGCACATTATAGTTAGTTATTGATTTTGATCCAACCCTATTTTTTTCATATACGTTCCCTGTATTCTGATCCAGGCCTATGCATAATTATGATTGCACAATTATATTCAGAAAAATTGACCATGGCAGTAACTTTGGCTTCAGAAATCATTAGGAAAGCTAATGAAAACATTTTGAATTAACGAGAGAGAGGGAAAAAGAATTCTTAGTTCATCATACTTTGGGCTTGATGGCGAAACTAGGGCAACCCAGATATCATCGGTGGGATTCGAGATACCATTGACAGTCACAGTGATGAATTCTTCATCCGGAAGGGGTCCCTGCGTGCTGAGACTCATCTGCAGGTCTGGATTCTGATCCGAACAATTTCGGAGATCCTTTCTATTAATACATCGGTATCCTTCCCCACACAGGTTAATATAGCTAGGAGCTGAGGTCTCGGGTTCGAAACACGCGGCCGAAGGATAATTATCTGCAAACGAGCCATTGCAGCGGGAATCAAAACACGCGAGACTTGTCACAACAAAAATCGCAGTGAAGAAGAAAATAGGATCAATTGGATTGATGGATGTCTGCATTCTGAAAGTCCTCATGGCCGGAACCGTCCTTCTGAATCTACCCGACGGTAGAAAAGCAAAGATTTCTGAGGAGAATACGTGCGGTACATGATATATTTAAGCAGCCTTGGCACCTTGTATACTCAAATGGAAATTTGAGTTCTGGAGAAAACTAAATCTAACCATATTTGAAAAATTCTCAATGTCAATCGAAATTTACGGGTGGCTTGTGTTCGGCTAACGTGGAAAGTGTGTTGCCACTTAAGATAACTTATCGTACAGACAAGCTTGTGCTCTGTTTTTGTCGGAAGTTTATGTCCACTAAAGTTAACTCAGTGCATGAATCAGTTTGTAGCTATAAATAGGTTGATTGTCGGTTTAAGTAGCAGGACTAGTTGTTGAGTTTGTTTTTTTGTTATATAAGAATTTCTGTAATATTTTGATAAATTTTGGATTTTCCTTAATCTAGGTTAATGTTGTTAAATTTCAAAATTTTGAGTGATCCAGATTTTTTCTTGATGGTGTTGAACAAAAAAAACATTGTTATTTTCAAAAACATGATTTAAACATTACTTTTGCAAGATTTGTTGAATTTTTTTGCCCAAATTCCTACTAAATTCCTCTGCCTCGGTAGACTTGTCTTTTATTAAATGGTATAGTAAGATTATTTGGAATCATAAATTTGAGTTGTAAAATTTTCACAATCTGAATACTTCAAAAAAAAAAATCAAGACAATGGATTCATTTATGCATTTACGAATGCATTTTAAATAACACAAAACCACAATCTGACTAAAAATGTTCCAGGGATTTCTAACCACAATGGCATTTTAAATTGCACAAAATCATGATCTCACCAAAAATTATTTAGTGGATTTCTAACCACAAACTCTAAAATTCTAACCACAAACTCTAAAACATAAAATAATTAGACAAATACTATTTGAATATGGTGATTTAACTATTGCAAACTATGGACGTCATTATCTAGATTGCAAATTTTAGCAAGAGCTAGATAGTACATAGCTTAAGTAAACTAAAAAACAATAATACATAAAAAAAATTATCACAAAAATAAAACAATTAATAAAATTTTGTATTATTAAATGGCATCACCAAAAATTAAAAAATATGATAAACTAATATTGTTTAAAATTAGCATCTATATACAACTTTAATATATATGTTTATATTTTATTTGTATTTATATGTTTTAGTTTTTATTAATATATAAAATTTTTATAATTAAATTATTATATTATTAAATTAGGAAATATGAAGAAAAATGTAAAATATTGAAAGAAATCAAATATAAAAAATCAAAAATAAAAAAATAAATAAAACTAAAATAGTAATAATAAAATAGAAATTAATAATACGAATTCAATAATCACTTTTATAAATAATAATTAAATAATAATAAAAATTTAGAAATTTTTTTGCCTAAATAATACCATACCCTATACCCTCACAAAATATAATAATATAACCAAAGTCAAACAATTTAGGAGCGGCAATCAACATATATAAAATCTTCAATCAAATAAAATACTAACAATAAACTATTAACTCCCATCAATATTGTATTTCCATGACTCCTATTCCGAGAATACGCAAAGGATATTAAGCGGAATATACCTAACGAGTCTGAACCAGTCCCATAGTTAAGGTATAACATGAGAATATACCTAACGATGACATGTGACTATTAGCCTTAGGCCCCTTCCTTACACGAAAGGTATTCTGCATGACCTTTCCTTCACTCTATCTCGGTATTACCTGGACTAATGGTAAAGTCAAAGCAATATCACATTATATGGTTGAATATAATAATAAGGAGTTGTTTATAATGCGACTTTTTGGAGATTCCGGTGACGGAATCCGGCGGAAGAAATAAGGTTAAATCTTAATTTTTAGTAGTTAAAATGGTTTTTTAACTGTATATTTGGATTCAGCGCCCTGGAAAACCCTTGGGAGCCATTGATTGTGCAGAAACTAGCTATCAAACTTAGGATTCCAATGAATTGCTGCCGGATTTTGACCAGAAAAATCCGCCAGAAAGACTTTCAAAAAGTTGCATTATAGACTACTGC
>APFE030332553.1:44194-54513 GCA_000404065.3 Pinus taeda
AACTGAAGAATATAAAAAGGTTTTGATTCATTTGTATATTTATTGTGAAATTATTTAATATAATTTTAATTTTTATTTAACTTTTGACAGAAAGTTATTTCAAAACTTAACGTATATCCCCAAAAAAAATGGTTTTAACTTTTTTTTGAGTTCCCCCTATTTATCCTATTTCTCAGCCTCATGGTCTAAATGGTCTCCAGTAGTGGAAGAAATATATTATGAGGGTTGATCTACCAAGAAAGGTAGGAGACAAGAATAACAAATATTTAAAAAAATAAAAAATTTAGTGGTTTTGGTTTTTAAATATCTTTTGGTTGTAGAAAGTGTCTCTGTAATATGGATGTACATGATCCAAATTTATGAAGACAATGAAATGATATACAGATTTATAGCGATCCAAATTTATGAAGACAATGAAATGATATACAGATTTATAGCTAAAATACAAAGATAAAATGAAACTTGACTTTTATTAATAAATGGAAAATGTTGAAATTATATAAATGCAAAATGAAAACAAACGAACTTGAATGGTGGTAGCTTATCTCTCAGAATAGATGTAATGACTGCAAATAATATACATATTTATAACCAAAATACAGAGATATAGTGAAACTTGACTTCTATTAATAAATGGAAACTGTTGAAACAGTATAAATGCAAAATGAAAACAAACAACTTGAATGGTGGTATCTTATCTCTAAGAATAGATGTAATGACTACACAGTTTTCCCAAATGTGTTTCAATGAGGTTTGGAAGCCTTTTTATCATTAAATAGTAAGAAGAAACCTTAAACATCCAAAAAACTAACCCTAGGAAATGAAGTGTCAAAAGGCTTGTGGGCCCTGATTTGTAGGTTGGAACGTTAACTTCCTAGGGTCTTAACTTTAGCATATGGCCTACATTTGGTACACATGATATTCTATTGGAAAGGTCTATTCGAGGAGTATATTTTCTCACTACACTCCCAAAAAACACTATGTAGGGCCTCAAAAGAACTACGGAAGTTCAAGACCTAAAACACTATAAAAAAATTGCCAAAGTAGAAAAGTGTGATGTGAGCCCACGAAATATGTGGGCAACCACCAATATCCACTAGGATCAATCTTCCCCCCTTAGGGAGTAAATGTCTCCATTGCATTGACTGCCTCCATTATATGGGGAAACGTTTGCTAAACTTAGCCCATGGTAAGCCACTTGCCTTTGTTTAGGAGTTGGCTAGCTTTGACAACCTGCTATAACTGAATCCTCTATTTGCTAGTGATTTTAATATATGTGTCCACAATCTTATCAATTGTGTCTTATTCAATGCAATCTAGGTTAAGCTCTATCAATGTTAGTTGCTCTGTTATTTTTTATGTGCCCAACAATGGTAGAAAGTATGGTTGAAGGTGATCCACATTGAACATTGGGTGCAAGCCAAGGAATGGAGGGATACTTGGCTCAAAAACAATGTCACCCATAGCCTTGATGATGGTGTAAGGTCAATAGTGGAGTGGTTGAAACTTTTGATGGCCTCCTATAAGGCATTCCTTCTCCAAATGCAACTAAGTCTTGTCTCTCACTTAAAACTTATGTGGCACCCGATGTTGATCGTGGAATTGTTTGTACTTATTATTGGATTTTCACAAGATATTGTGGACCTATTGATAGATGTGTTGGATTCGTTTAATAAACTTGGTAGCTTTATTGGCTCCAAATTGAACATCTACATATTATGCCTGTGTAGTTTCAAGGGGCAATGCGGCATCAATGGGACTCAATGATTGAAATCTCAAGCCCACCTAAAAGGGGATGTGGTTAGTTGAGCTACAAAGAGCTTTGTTGTATTTGTGATGAAAATAGTGGAGACTCTTATCCCACGTGCATGGATGCTTGGAGTTGTACATGCAAAAAATGTGCACGGTCATCTTGTTGATGATCTCTATCCAACCATCAGTTTGGGGATGAAAGGTAGTTGATTTGGTGAGCTTGGTGTCCAAAAATGAATAAAGGCTCGACCAAAATGTGCTTAGAAACCTTCTATCCCTATATGATATGATGGTTTATGGGATCAAAAAATGTACCACGCCCATTTGGAGAAGAGCTTGGTAGTGGCTTTTGTTGTTATACTCATCTTGCAGACAGTCAAAATGACCTTAGAAAATATATTTATGACCATAAACACACAATCATTACCATCTCTGGTAGAAGGAAGGCTAGCCATATAGTTCATCGAGATGGAATCCCAAGTCTGGTTAGGAGTAGGTAGAGAGGTGTACATACATTGTTTCATAATGGCTAGTTTGGGATGGCACAAGCAGTGAAGATCCTGATATACTTGCCACATCCTATTGAAGTTTCAACCAATAAAAGTAGTTCTGCAGTACTTCCATTATGTTCTTGACACCAAAATTTCTACTCGATTATAATGTGCCTCCCAAATCAACTTGGCACTCTTACTCTAAGAAACATAAAGGTGTACTAGATAACACAATAGTGCATGATAGAGGTGAAAGTTTGGAACTTTCTTTCCTGTCGTCAACATCTGGTATGTGGTAGCTAATTCAGGGTCACTATTGTATAATTTTGGCCACCTAGAGATCTCATTCCCATAAGAGTTAAGAATTGTTGTCAATTCTACAAATGGAGATCGACTGAGGTAGTCTACGACATCATTGGTGCTACCCTTCTTGTATTTGATATTCAAATGATAGGTATGTGGACCATCTTTGATGGAATTCATTCTCTAACTTCCCTTTTGCCTGCATAAATTGTAGAGGCATTTGATCAATGCGGAATATCATCTCATCCCCTAGAATATAATCTTTCCATTGTCAACATGCCTGTATGATAGGTTACATCTCCTTATCATATATGAGGTACCTCTAGACAGTAACATAGAATGTTTCACTATGGTATAGGATCAGATATACTTAGTAAATGAGGACTACAAAAATAAAATAGTGAGAGGCATCTATCTCAATCTCAAATGGTTGTTGCATGTCTACGGGGTGAGGACTGGCGCAAAATAAGGACAGGGTTTCAGCTCATCGAGTGTCTGTTATGACTCAGACCAAAAAAACTTTTCTTTTTCTCTACCCGTGGTCACTTCACTTAAGGGCCAATCGATATAAGAGAACCACAAAAATAATATTATGTAGAAGTTGACAAGGCCTAAGAAATTATTTTTCTTTGTTAGAGTTGTCGAGTTCGGCCAATCCTGAATGACTTGGATCTTGGCTAGATCCACATGCACACATTTCTCATAAAAAATGTATCCTAGGTATTGGACTTTGTCCATGCCGAAGGATCACTTTTCAAGGTTAGGACATAGTTTGTGCTACCACAGAGTCTGAAGGACTTGTTGAATATGATACAAGTGTTATCCCCAACTCCTGCTGAAGATGAGGATGTCATCTAGATATATAACCATAAAAGTGTTGGTAAAAGGCTACACGATATCATCCATCAACCTCATGAAAATTGTTGGGGAATTTGTTAAACCAAAGGGCATGACCAACCATTCGAAAAGACCCTCCTTGGACTTGAAAGAGGTCTTCCATACATCAACCAATTTTATTGGGTCTTGGTGGTAGTGGGAATTCAAACTAATATTACTTGAGTACATTCCCCCTTGATTAGTCAAAAAGGTTTTCAATCTAGGGAATTAGGTATCGATTCCCTACTGTGATTTTTTTAAGACCTAATAATCAATGTAGAGTAGTCAAGTCCCATATTTCTTCTAAACAAGCACATTTTGGCTTCCTTATGGCGAGGAGCTTGGTCAAATGTCCCCTTTTTGGAGAAATTCTTGGATTTCTCACTTGATTTCCTCATTTTCCAGAAGAGATCAGTGTATATTGTCCCATTAGGTGGAAGTGCATGAGGGATCATATTGATTGAATGCTTGAATGATAGTTCAAAGGTATCCTAGTGGGTGAGGAGAATATGTCTCTATATTCTTCCCTCACTTTATCCACTTTCCTTTACTGCGTGGAGGAGCCCTGTGTAGAGGCCATGGATGTGGCCACAATCTTCCCCTTAATTTGAGATTGAATCAAGAAGAATAAAAATTTCCCAATCTAGTTGATGACCTTACTCCATTTCTCAACATAGATTAAAGATATGGTAGTAGACATGCTTACCTCTAGTATCCTATATAGATGTTTTCCCAAAGTAATAATAACACTACAAGGTCTAGACTCATATACAACATGATAATTCCACAAGTATGGTTGGCCTAAAATAACATCACAAACTTCAAGGGAAGCAACATTACACAATACCTCATCCTTGAAAGGCTTGATGTTGTAGGGTAGGCATCATTGTTGGCTAACGTGAAGATCTCTATTGGAATTATGGCTAATTTGTTTTTCTTGATAACAACCTACTTGATAAAGATTTCAACATTGTGATAACATGATGATTATGGAACTTATGCAGACTAGTATAGATGTTGCGAATGATATGGTAGTTCAATTAAGTTCGAGCAAGTATATGTGTGTCTCATCAAGAAGGGTCGCATACATATGCAGGTCTTGTAAGTGAAAGTCATGTACATAATCCAAACCATGGTAATATGGATACCAGGGGATTTTACCATGGTATTCACCCATAGTAATTGGAGCAAAAAAAGTTATTTGATCCTATCAAAGAATACTAATGACATTACCAAGGGATTTACCTAAGGTATTGGCTAAGGCTAAAACTATATAAGGAGATGGATATCAAGGTGTTAAGTGTGCAAGTAAATGATCTATCTATGTGTGATTTGATTTGGAATAGGTGTGCACCAGGAAGTAAGGTGATGGTTTAGATATGATAGATCTGAAAGTGTGGTGAAGACTAATGAAAATGCTTGCTTGATATATTTAAGCTTTTGATGTTAAATATATAGCTATGATGATGGTTTAATCTAAATATAGTGATGTGTGTCAAGATTTGGGTTTAATAGATGTTGTGAATTACAGTGAAGGTTTGGTTCAATAATTTCAAGATACGTACGCTTGTTTTCTTCTCATTTGTTGTGTACATATGCGGACCTGGTTTAGTAAAATATCGTATAAATTTTGTGATAATTTATTCAGTAGATTGAAATACATATGTTGGTGTCATGCATGGTGGTCGTGTACATACACTAATTTGTTTTATGAAATTCATGTATATATAATAGGGTTTGCAATTCTACGTGATGATGACAGTTAATGAATTTTGTTCTATTTGTTGTTGTTTTCAATGACATCTTGATTTGTATTTGGGAGTGATTGGGTTAATTGGATTATGGTTGGGTATATTGATCATTGATGATGTTGCATTATGATTAGGCTTTCAGTGAGATAGTATTGATGTAACTGTTGTGATTTAGTGATTCAGTTTGACATTATTTTCAGTTGTCAGTGATTTGAGATATGTATGCAGGTTTTATGCAGAGGAAGTGCGTATATACATAGGTTCTCTTAAGAATAGTCGCATACATATTATGATGTTTATTTTTCCTGGTTGCGATCTACATTTAGTGGTTTGATGCTTCAAAAATTTAGTTGATTTACAAGTGTTTCAGTGACTCAGATTCAATATTTCAGTTTTCATGTTGGTTTGGGTTTATTGTTTGTGTGGTTCCAGTTTGAAAATGTAATGAAAGGTGGACTACAAGTTGTTTGATGATTATTTGACAAGTGCATCCAGTCTAAAACATTCTCAAAATTAGTCCATAAGGAGCGGAGGGTTGCAGCCTTCAGTATGGGGGTAGGAGCTCCCTTTAGGTAGTAGCTGGCAAACGAGATTAGGGGTTTGTAGCTACCTTCCATTAGGAGTTGGAGAATGAGTGGAGGTTGTAGTGGGTGTCTGCGTATTGGTAAGAGTTTGCATCAGTACGGAAATGTAATACATATTTTATTTATATAATAGGAAAGAAGATAGAGATAGCGACAACTGTGGTTTTCTCCCACATTAGGTTTCCACCTAAAATCATGGCGTTTTGTGTGTGTTGCTTATATGTTGTGTTTTTTCTGTTTTTTTTGCATATTGGAAAGTTATTTATTTATTGATTCAATGGTTAAAGACAATAATCTTATGGAACACACCAAAAATTAGTAAATTGTATATACCTTGTTTTCCTTCTCTGAAGTTTCGTACATACGCAAGTTGCTTTAAAAACAGTAGTGTACAAAATTATGTATATAGATCTGAAAGCTAAAGTGAATTAAAATATCAATTCATCCCCCACCCACCACACCCCCCCCTAGTATTTTTCCCCACAATTAGTATTAGAGAAAGTTTCTTTGAAGGAGCTTGATTGCTTGAAGGGAGATCCATCAATATGAACAATCAAGAGGGAGCATTTTCTATTAAGCCATATTTGTTTAATGGAACTAGCTTTGTATTTTGGAAATTTAGAATGAGAGCATATTTTTAGGCACTTGGAGGTGATTTACGCGCATTTGTTGAAGGTGAATAATAATACACAACCTCCATTCCCATAGATGATGCAGGGAAGAAAAAATATTAGATCAATGCGAAGGCAGTCAATGGTATCTTGGGAAGCTTGGTTGAATCTGAGTTTGTGAAAGTCATGCAGCTGAATACTACAAAGGCTATATGGTACAAGGTTGTCCAAAGCTATGAAGGTTACACTAAGCTAAAAAGGGTTAAACTTCAAACGTTTAGAATTCAATATGAGACTCTTAGAATGCATGATGATGAAAGAATTGCAAGCTTTTCCCTTAGGGTAGATGAGATTGTTAACTCAATGAAAAATCTTGGTGACAAAATAAAGAATTCTACTGTTCTTGAGAAAAAATTTAGATATCTAACCTCAAAATTCGATTCCAAAGTCTCTGCCATTGAAGAAATATAGGATTTGAAGAATCTCACTCTTGACACCTAATCCTTGTGATTGGGTGAATTTATGTAAATAAATAAATAGGAAATATGAACAGTCATCGAGAGACAAACTGAACAGTCTCTCCCTCATGTATATAATGAAGACCTACCTAATGGAATTGAATATATGAATCAGTTTTTTTTTTGTGGAGTTACTGCCTGGCCTGACATGGTATCAGAGCAAGGTTCCTAAAATTAGTTGTAACTCCTTGAATCAGATTTTTTGGGCTCTCTGCCATAACCATTTTTTATGCGCCCTATTCTCTGACAACTTTTATTCATATTCACCATACGTTGTGCTACTCACCTTCTGAAATACCTTCTGGACATTGTCAGAAGCGTTGGAGGATTTGACAGTTGTAGGCGTTGGAGGCAGGCAAAAGCGAGCGAACATTGATTCTGGTGGTTTCATGGAGATGAGGTTTCAGAGGTCCCAGGTCTCCCATTGCGCAGCAGAACCACACTCCAACTACTATTATGTTTAATGTTTAATACACAGTCTTGGTGTATTACATTGATTACTGCGTGTGGGCGATGATAAGAGCTCTCGGATTTACACTGCTCTGTATTACCTTGAGTTTATTCCATATATCTGTATTACACTACCCATATTACATTTACACTGCTCCGACAGTTCTTATTGTTTAACACTGCCCATACATTACATACATTTACATTGTGGTATTCGTTGTTGGTTCCATTACCGGTGCCTCACACAGGTCTCCCTCTATTATTGTTGTGTTCATCTTGTGTACCAATTCCATCAATTCTTCATTATCATTCGCTGAGTACTTACACCCATTACATCTTTCACAAACTAGTTTTTCACTTTGCTTCCACACCAACACATATAAACTAGTTTTTTTATATAAAGGGGACGTATGCCATGTACATATATAATGGTGGATTTATGAGGTTTATATGGGATTTATATGAGATTTATATGGTGGATTTATATGAAGTTTATATGAAATTTATATGGTGGATTTATATGAGATTTATATGGTGGATTTATATGAGGTGGATTTATATAATGATGGATTTATATGGGTCACATGGTGGATTTGAAATCTTTTGAGAATGCCCTTTTGAGTACAATTTTACTGTATATTGGCAAAAGCATTTTTCTATCATCAAAAGTAATTTTTTTTACAGAATGCATTCAATCATATCCATGGTGGGAATAGTTCTCACTGGCAAGGAGAACTATCTTGAATGGTCCCGAGTGATAAAACACACCCTCATTTTCAATGAGTTTTGGAAAGGAGTGTGTGTTGGAGACGGAGACAATGAACTAGTACAACCTACCTCAGACAAAGAGCTCGTCATTTGGGAAAACAAGAACAACAAATCTTATGCATTAATCACAACATCTGTAAATGAAGAGGTGAGTCGCCATATTTCATCATATTCAACTGCCTTTGAAGCCTTACAAAAGCTGAAAGAACTTTATGACTCACATTCTGCATTTGAAGTTGTTCAACTCATGATTAAACTCTTCACTCTTGAACTGCAAAATAATGATCCTCTTTCTCTTGCATCTGAAGTAAAGTCTATAATGCATGATATCAAATCCACTAAGGTTGAATTGGATGTTCCTCTTATTGCTTTTCTCAAGGCACTTTATCCTACTTACTCCAATTATCTTGAGTCATTATAAGCAAATGGAAATCTCAAAGATATAACCTTTGACTCTCTTGTGAAAAAGTTTGCTGAAAGAGAGAAAGCTTTTGGAAAGAAGACAGCGCCCGAATCTTCTGAAGAGACTGTCTGCCTTGCTCATAAAAAAAATCATCCTGCTCAAGATTCTAAAAGAGGAAGAGGTGGACGAAGAGGAAGAGGGAGATATTTCAGAGGCAGGGGGGGCAGACATTCTCAAGGAGAAAAGGCAGATTTACATTGTATTCGCCGCAAAAGAAATGGATCACATGATGCCTCTACATGCAAGCTACCATGGGACAAAATTGAGCAGAGAAGAAACCAACAGAAAGGTAAAACTGATGATACAGACAAAGGTAAAGCACCTGAATCCGCTCACTATGTTGAGGCACAATGTAACATTGGAGTAAATGAAGATTTGTTTAATACTTCACTTGCTTCCTGGAAAAATGATTGGCTTCTTGATTCAGGAGCAACCTGTCACATGACTCATAGAAAATATTTTTTTGAAGATTTCACTGACAATGTTGATGGAGTAGTATACTTTGCAGATCAGTCAAAAATCAAGCCATAAGGGCTTGGCACAATCAGGCTTAAACTGCCTGGTCTCTCAGACTTTCTTCTTGATCATGTTTTATATCTCCCACAACTCAAGAGAAACTTGTTGTTCTTGGTCCACATCCGCCAGCAAGGTCACTCCATTCATATGTTTGATGGCAAGCTTGAGGTAAGAAAAGCATCTGACCACTCACTTGTCATGAGGGGAATAGAAGAAGAAAGACTTCTCAAACTGCAAGGAACATCTGCTCATGCACAACATTTCTCATATATTTCTCATCATGAAGAAGGTACACTTCCATCAAGTTTATTATGGCATGCTAGATTTGGACATTTAAACTATGATAGTCTCCGTTTATTGAAGAAAATGGTGTTGCTGGTTTGCCTACAATTCCTAGAAAACTTAAGCAATGTGATGCTTGCATTCTAGGAAAGCATAGAAAACAATCCTTTCATGACTCACATTCAAGAGCACATAGGAAGCTTGAACTTATTCATTCAGATTTATGTGGTCCAATGCATGTTCCTTCTGCAAATGGAAATAAATATATCATGACATTAATTGATGACTACACCAGAATGTGTTGGGTTTATTTATTGAAGAACAAATCTGATGCTTTCCTAACATTCAAGAATTTTCATAAATGGATTGAAAATGATGCACAATCTCATATTGGGTCTATTCGCACTGATAATGGAAAGAATATACATCAAATGAATTTGAGCAATATCTTCGCCAACATGGGATTAAACATCAAACAACTGTGCCTTATAATCCCCAACAGAATGGTGTATCTGAAAGAATGAAGAGAACAATCTTGAATATGGTACGATCCATGCTCTTTTTCAAAAATGTAAAGATAACGTTTTGGGCTGATGCTGTTCTATGTGCTGCATATATAAAGAATAGATGTTCATCTAGTGCTATAAGAAACAAGACTCCTTATGAATTGTGGTATGGACATGTTCCTTCGGTCAAACATCTCAGGATTTGTGGTTCCACCTGTTATGCTTTGATACCAAAGGTACATAGAAACAAACTTGGTGCTAGAAGTCGTAAGTGTATTTTCTTGGGGTATTCAAATACCTCCAAAGCATACCGCCTCTATGATGAAGAAAATAAAAGTTTGTTATATCTAGAGATGTAATTTTTCTTGAATCATCCAAATCTGACAATGTTGTTGAGCGGCAACTTGATCGCTTGGATAGATTCGCAAAAATGAAATCATTTCAAGAA
>APFE030332556.1:4763-75409 GCA_000404065.3 Pinus taeda
ATAAAATGACGTGTCCTTGATCGCTTTTTAATTTTCAGGTCAAAGGCACTAACTATGAAAATATCCTTGGTCGCAAGATCAAGCGGTTCTCGTAGGTATTATTTTATACTTTTTCGGGCTAAGGAGACACAACTTTACGAAAAAGTTCAATCTGGAGTCTTCTAAGTTTTTCAGACTCTCTAAATATGAAAAGCGCCGAGTTTCTCCTATACTGGACTCGTTAAAATTGTAAAGGACCTGTTCTAGTACAAACAGGAACGGACCACTCCTTCTTAGGGTTCGCATCAAAAACTAAGTTGGACTCATCCGAAGGATGAGCTTACAAACAAGCATATGTTATCCTCCTCAAGCTTGTAAAAAATAAAGAGGTACTTGCCAGAAATGGTGGGGGAAAAATGAGAAGAATGAGCTTATTTGATATCTTTTTGTCTCAAGAAAAACCTTACTCCCACTCTTGAACACGACACTTATTCATTCACCTGGGTTGGGAAATCCTTTACCTCACAGTTGACCAAGATCATTTGACATCTTTAGCCGGGTTATGGGAGTCGACTCTGAGTCATTTATCACCAAACCATCTGTTGTGTCGTTATGTGTTCAAGAGGTCTGAAACAAAACATTCAACCGCAAAATACCTATCATTCATTGTGTCATCATTGAGTCAGTCCTTACAGCAACATTTCTTCAACTTGAACTATGATTTCGTGTTGTGGGCTTGCCTGCGACGAGTCGCTTTCTATCGACATCAGCACATTATCTAGAGAGTTGACTTAGAAATCGTCAGTACCTTGAGGTATGAATGCATCAATGGCAGGTTTCTCGCATTTGACGTCAGTTTTCATCATTGACTTGCGATCGAAGGATTCCATGAAATGTTCGACACCGACTCATTCATTCACATCTCATGGATTGTGCTGGATACTTTGAGAACCATTGACATTACTGGTGGTCTCTCTCACGCTTGTTAACAGTTTACATCATTGACTGGTAATCAAGTGGTTTCTACCATGTTCGACATCGACTCATTCATTCACATGGCTAGAATCGTACCAATTCGGGGAGCAGAAATGAATACCCTGGATCTAGTTTCCACCATCCAGGCTGCGAGGAGTTTTGTATTCATTATGTTGTAGACCATCATAAACAGATGGCTGCACCCATACTGTGTCTACACAAGTCTATGATTATGATGTATTATGAAATCATTCTTGTACCAGAATAGTTAGTCCAATAGTTAAAGTTTTGATCTGAGTATGGGAATGCCTACCTCAGTGATGATGTAATCTTATACATGTATTTTATGTTGAAAATTGCAGGTTCTGACCGGGCTCTCCACAAGATGATCCTCGAAATGATAAAGTACTTCACCCTTCCTATATGACTTAACACCCATATCTATTACAGGCTTCGTACTTTAGGGGGCAATCTGTTACACTGAAATTTGTCACCATGGCTATCTGCAGTTAAATAGCCATTTTGTCCTCCTTGTCAAGCCTCAAACCTTTGCTCCTCATGTCAAACTTCAAAAAGAGAGAAAGTCACTTTAAAACATGTTTATCTCTGGGTACGCAGTTCTCTCTACCTTGCCTGTGTGTACGCATTCCAAACACACTGTACCTGCGTACTTGTACGCTCTGTAAGCTAAAGGTTGGGTGCGTACCCCTGTACAGGTCAAAAGGCGCGAGTTTCATCTTTAAAAAGTTACTTGTGGTCACTTCTAGAGCCTTCTAGAAGAGTGTTTGACGTGTATTGAGCGCCTCCAGATGGTTCATGCATCCCTATGATAGAGGAACTTATCCCATCAAGAGAGGAGCTACCCCATCCAAAAGAGGGAGTATCCCATTGATGTTGGAACTGAATAACTTCCTCTAGAACACTATAAATATAGGCTTTGGGCTAGAGGAGGGGAGGTTGAAAGCTGAACATTCCAAAGGGTAAATGCTGCTGGAATTAGGACTTCCATTGTTAACTTGTGAGGAGAGATTACCATCCTTTCTTGTTGCCATATTGGGAGTGGGTGAGCTTGTCAAAGTAGAGAAAATCTCTTGTTGGACCCTGGGAGGAGCTTGCACAACACCAAGGCTCAGGTTGTAATGGTTCCTTTTTTGTTTCCTTAATACAAATAAGTCCATTCTTCTCAATGATTTGTTGTTAATGAATTATTTCATGTACTCCTTGGTCTATATGATGAATATGCTTTGTTTTATGAAATATTCAGGTGTTATGTAATCGTTTGACTGTTAGTGTATGCAGGTCTTAAAGTGAAGGAGGAGCTCATCTGGATCAGCAAGGCTGGACTGCTACGACAAGCGTTGGATTTGAGGTAGGATCGAACAACACTTGGTTTCTCATAGAATAATGTATGTTTAGAGAAGGATTGCTCTTGTTTGTCTTGTTTGTCACTAGAGAGTCTTAGACTCCGAGGGAGGTTAGGTTTGTCCGCAAAAATAACTCTTTCCGCATGACACATGGAACTGTTGCACCCATCAACAATAGTGTTACCTTGTATTATAGAGTTCCAATCCAAACTCCCTGCATAAATACTAGTGCTTCCCGAACCATTTCGCAAGTATCCTTGAATAGTATTTTTACACCTACATCATCCAACTTGCTTACAAAAATTGGATTTCTGGCCAATGTAGGAATGTGCAGAACACCCGGAAGTGTTCTAATCCTTCCACCTTGCAACTTCAACTTTACTTTTCCGCGACCAATGATTCTAGCCTTCCTATCATCCCTTAAGAAGACATCATCACCATCGTATATCTCATACTCGCAAAACCACTCTCTATGGGGAGTGAAGTGAAAGGATTCACTTGAGTCAATCAACATGGCCTCATGATCTAAATGTGTGCTTGAAGAAGCCAAGTACACATCCCCATCTTCATCTAAGGTGGTTTTTGCCTCCACAAAAGGAGCATCATCAAATCCCTTTTCTTTATCAGGAGCTTTAGATTTACAGTCCCTTTTGTAGTGCCCTTCCTTTCCGTATTTCCAGTACGCCCCCTTTACAGGTTTTCCTCGAGATTTAGATCTTCCTCTAGATTTAGATCTCCCACTCGACGACTTATTTTTGTTTTTGTTCTAGGACTGTCCTCGTACAGACAAGGCATCACCATTCATGTTATCGATATTTTTTTGTTTCATCTCCTTCGTCAGCAAGGATGAGACTTTCACCAAACTACAAGGCAGTTGCATTGCTACCTATTGCAATAACCAGACTATCCCACGAATCTGGTAGAGAACAAAATAAATTTATGCACTTATCTTCATCTAAAATTTTAATATCAACAGATGCTAACTGACTTACCATAGTATTAAATGTGTTCAGATGCTCTGTCACCGAATCTCCATCTTTCATCCTCAGGTTATACAACTTTTTCCACAGGAAAAATTTATTCACCAAAGACTTATATTGGTACAAAGTCCCTAACTTGTCCCATAAATCCTTCACCGTAGCTTCCCCTGATACATTCAGAAATACTGAATCTAAGACACACAATCGTATTGTTCTCTTTGCCTTCCGATCCATCTTCTTCCATTCTTCACTAGACACTCCCATTGGTTTAGTACCCAAATCTACCGCAATCCACTAATCTTTATCCACCAAAAAATCTTCCATCTTGAATTTCCACAACTCAAAACTCTAACCATTAAATTTCTCCATCTCTATCTTTCCACTACTCGCCATATTCTTTCACCACCAGAATCGATCTCGCAGATCTCTCACCAAACAAGGTCTACCACAGGCCCGAGCAAAACCCCTCAACAACAAAGGCATCCCCTTGAAGCCAAAACAACTCTGATACCAAATGTAGGTTTTAACCCCATACAAAAATTACCTGCATACTAATTCTAAAACACAGAAAATAAAAAATGTGAGAGCATAACACATAAAACACATATACATAGAGATTTTCCCCTGGATCCCAAAAATGGGACTACCAACTTCATTTTTCATTATGTTCCTTTTAATGTTACAATACATATTTATACATGCTGAAGCATCCAATACCATGGAATAAAAAAAATAGCGTCCAAAACCATGGACCGAAAACCATCGCGTCCAAAACCATGTGCGAAAATGATGCACAAAACCATAAGTGGGTCCACCCAACCTAACATAGGGTCCAAAACAAAAATTTTCCAGGGTGTTGCCCTGAACCCCATAGAGCAAGGTTACCTGCACCTTTCAAACCCCTGTGAGCCCCCCCCCCCCCTGCTACGCAATCAGCACAACGATAACCCCCCAGTTAACTATGTGGGCTATTCATGGAAAGAATATAACACAACCCAACAGGTGCGGTTGTAGCCATGATAGCAAGGTCACAATTCTTTCTACTGCAGTAGTAGTGCTAGTCATACTTAGTTTCATCATACTTAGTTTCTCACAAACTGCTTGCACAACTTCAGTTTCCAATTTGTGGATTTCTTCATCCATCGTCATGCTTCTCTTCCTTAGTTGTGCCCACTCATCATTGGTTTCACAAAGTTTCATGCTTCCTCGCTGAAGGTCTTCTTGCAGCTACCTAGTTCCTTTACCTAGGTCCTCGCGTCCTATTTCTACTGCAGTAGCCGAAGTCCGAGGTTCTTCTCTATTCTCTTATCTCTTCTCTTCTTGTTACTATTGGGTTCATTTCCACACTGCAATTTTTTTTTATGGTCCTATAGGCCCATCGACTCATAGGCATGTACAGGTCTCAATCCATTTGTCCCACCTAGTAAACTTCCTTCATGATCCCGCGTAGCCTTGTTAATGCTCCATTGTAGGGTGTTTTCGAGCACATCATTTTTCTACTGCGTCGAGTCCTGATTTTTTATCCTTAGCCTGGGTTATGCCTGCCCCACACGTGACTATACCCATCGAAATAGGCGGGCACACAAACATCTTTTCCCTAGCTGCCCGGCTCGTTTTGGACATTGGGAACTTCCAAACTGTAAGTTCATTCTTCTTCTACATTTACGCCAACTTCCACAATTCCTCCGGTGCATCTGCCACCATTGTGAAGGCATCATGTACAATGCCCAGTGCATCGCATCGTACTACTGTTGTTTTGGTACTGACCTTCCGACTTTGTCTAAGAGTTGATCCCCACTTGTGTCCCCATCATATGTTGGCATTTCCCTGGCTTCGGTCATCACATACTGCAATGATATAATCATCATGTTGCAATTTAGTGTTGAGACTTCGTGCAACCAATTCTGCTAGTGTTCTATTTCTTCATCTAAATCCAAAGTATAGGAACTGTTGTGCTCCCATGGGATTCTCCCATCTTCAGTCGGGTTTAGCCTATCCTGGCCCTACACCATTATTTGTTAAATGCAGTCCAGCTCATCTTCATTGTCATATTCGCACATAGGTTTAGTGTAACACACCCCATCAGCTAGATCCAGTGGCACTACTACGCGTAGAGACTTTTTCTCGAAAGTCATTTTTCGCTACTTTAGGTTAACTAATGACTCCATTCATATCCATAGACCAATCTATCCCTAACAATGTGGGGTAAGGGTTACTGTCATCCACAATATCTATTACCTCAAAGTCTGTCTACATGCTCGCACCTTCAATATCCATGGTTACTCCTTGCAGTCTTCCCATGGGCATGATATTTTGTTGGTTCGCCATCTGTAATTGAATAGGAGACCACTGTAACACAGGCTAGCCCATTCATTCCCAAGTCTGTTTTGGTAACATGTTTGCATCTAAACCCAGGTCGAGGACTACCTGATCCATCTCATATTTGCCAATCTGCATCATCAACTGCATTTCCCTCCCAGTGCACAGAGCATGCTTCCCCATCTTTCGAACTGCATGTTGTTCCCCTAATCCTACACACCTAGTGATCAACTCTTGGAGTCCTTTAACTACCTTATTGTCTCGTAGCAGCTTTATGCATGTCTCTAAAAAGGTAGTAAACATAGACAGATCCATTCCCAGTTCTATTTGATCCTTATTACCTAAGGTAGAGGCCTCCTTGAAGCTCTTTGTAGCTTCCATAACTGTTTCCTTTGCATGTTCCGAGTCAGGCTCAGATTCCTTTGTAGGGGCCTTACGAACCCATGTATCATCCTCAGGTTTCTTTCCCTTATCTTCCCCTATAGCCACGCCACTTCTAAGCACCATATTCATGTTGGGGTCTTCTTCATGTGGTTCAGACCTCATCATTTGAATATTTTGAGTTGGAGTAGGCTGTAGTACCCCTTTCTCACGCATCTGCATGATCAACGTCAAACAATATACTGCTTCATGATAAAACTGATAACAATACGGACAACATATCCTAGTCAGATTCATACAGTCACACGCATAGTGCCCAGGTCCTTTGCAATTATAGAAGATTAGGACTCTGCACCCTCGTCCGACTCCCATTCCTCCTCGTCCTCGACCTCACCCTTGAACTCCCCCCCACATGATTGCTGCAGCTGGATTGAGACCTCACATTTCTTAATGCATTTGATAAGTTGGGGTCCTATCCATCATTAGTTCATATCTCTGACATGTCCGCTCATCGTGACCCACTGATCTATAGAAATTACAGTACAGTTCTTGTGGAGTCTAGGTATATTTCTGCAACACGAGACAGTTGTCTATCGCATGCTTCCCTCCTACCTGACAAATCACGCACCAGAGTGCAAGGGATGCACTCAGCCTTGCTTGTGCCTCCAGTCTCAATGGCATCGGTCCCCCTCTCACTAAAGAGTTCATGAATATAGGACAATGATCCTTATCATGACCTTGGCCTTTACATTTTATACACCACACTTCTTCACATGCCTCTGGTCGAGGTGCCCTATCTTGCTTCAAGCTTTGCATCTCCAAGCATAGGTTTTGTAGTTGCGCATGGATTTGTTGGACTCACAACCCTGGATCCTGTATCGGTGTTTCGTGCAACCTCATCGCCATGACTCTGCCTGGTTTGAGAGCTTTTGTTTTGACAGTGCTATCCTCAGGTGCGGTGTCAAAGATGCCACAAACCACGTGTGGTGCTGCACATCTTTCAGTGTCATATTAGCCTCACAGATTGTACTTTTCAGCCTCTGATCTAGATCCTAGGGGGTTTCACCTGGAAGCATCATGATCTCCTTGAATCCAATGATTGACTGCATCTCCTATTTCAGCCGGCTAAATTCTTTATTTAATGCAATTTGAATCTCCACTATTTTGACATTTGGGTGATCATTCAAGTGCTTGATATACCCTGCAGCGCGCAATCCTACAACGCACTTACCAATGTGGCCTTCTTAATGTTATCATTCGTAACCCCATGCACTTCCCACTCTACTCTTACTACGAACCAAAACTGATCTAGGTCTCCATTTCCTACTCCTCTGAATACAGGCAACTCGATTGTGCTTGCCATGCTAAACTGCTGGTTTAGTGGAGGTGGAGTGGGCGAAGTTGGAGGTGAAGAAGGTGACGGGAGTGGTGGCATTAGTAGGGATGATAACTATGGAATGCACTACCTGATCAAACTAACCGCACTCCTTAGAGAAACCCAAGCATGCTCTTCCTCACTTGCTCATAGCGGTGAAATTAAAGGACTGTTTCCTAACCCTCCATTCCCTTTGTAGACCTTTCCGCTCCATGTCGTTCCACTCATTAATGTATTCGCATCACCCGTTTTTCACATAATAGCATCTTAATCTAGGTACTCAAAGTCTTGATGTACTTACCACATGGTCCTTTGAGAAAACGTCTTTCTGCTTCGCTATAGCTAACAGTCGTGTCTATCACAAATTCAGTGAAAAACCCTCCTATTATCCGATCCAGACAATGGTCTACGGCCCGCGCGATCTTATCTTCAAATGCCTATAGCCTGCACACCAACATTAGAGTCCAGATTATCGGTTCATCAAGCTTACACCTTCCCTGGCTGTCTACTAGCCTCATGATCCAATCGTACAATTCTGAAGAGAAATTCGCAAAGAAGACCTCGTGGATTTCTGCATATATGAAGCGATTCAACCACCTCTTCTTGGATATCTGTGGAGTTTTGTTTTCCTGTATTATGAACTCGTACAACTTCTAATCCAATCATTCTTCAAATTTTTTCTTCATAGGATTCCATTGTTCTGACATCAAACATCCCTTAGGTAGATCTCGGTCCTGGCAACATAACCATTTGTTGGCTTATTAGGGCCTGACTCAGGTTCAAAAATGTTTAGCCGAACAAATCCCAAAACTACCGGCCCTTTCGGCAAGAGTCCTCAGAGCGCATATTGAGGTGTCACCTGAGGTATTATGGGAGGGTGCTAGAACTAGGATTCCACACCCTAGGGATGTCTTGATGAGGTCTAGAAGTTGTGAATTGATCCTACGTGTAGTGCTACTCCCGAGTAACCATCTGTTCAAAGTATCTACCTTCGCGTGGTTGGAATCCAATCGCAAGTGCAATTTATCTTTACTGTGATTAATATTAATATAGATCTTAAATTACTTAAGACGACTTGATGTTTTCAGTTACCATTTAACTTAACAGACATACACAAAATCATAGACCATAAACAGATGCATTAACCAGAATATAGAACAGATACACAATCCAAAACTAACTTATCTTTATTAATGCCTTTATCTAGTTACAATCCACTTCCTACCCTGCAAACAAAGCTATAGGGGTCCATGCACTTAGCTGCGGATTCTAACCAAGCCTCCACACGCACAGCTGTAAAGCCTCTACCTCCTATCACAACCCTAAACTCGGACTTATAGACTCAGAGCGACTATCATTGTTACCAACCTATACACTATAGATCTTCTCAATGCTTTTCCCCAAAACTGTCTTGTACACCTAGAGCCTTGCTTTATTTATACATTCTCATGGTCCGTGGACCATGGGCAGGCCAACTCACTTTCAATTATTTTACCTTATTTTCAGGCGGACTACCCTTTTACTTGACTCATTACAACTCATGCTCCGCACAATTCATGGAGCCTTTACAATACTAATATCCCCAAAATTGTGGGCTTTAAGCCCAAAAACCGTTATGCAAGGGACCCACTACCAAACACCCATAGTAAATAAGTGAATAATATCTACAAAATGATTGTCCTCTACGTGCACCGCACAGAGCTATGCATCTGGCAAACCCTTCCTCCAAATTATTAGGCTCCTCTCCTGTTTTGCTCCACGACAGATGGTCAGGTCCTGTATTCAATCGCCCTAGCTTGACAATGATCTCAAAGTGATACTCCTGGAATAGCAGCAACCATCAGTAGATCTTCACCCCCAACACAAGCTTATTGACTAAGTATTTCAAGGCAGAATGATATATGTACATCTTGAAATGTCGTCCTAACAAATAGTGCCTGAACTTCTGCAGCCCGTACACCATGGCCAATCCTTCACGCTCAGTCATTGAGTAATTCTTCTTAACCTTCAATAATTTCCTACTTTCAAAGGCTATAGGATGGTCCACCTCTCCTTCATCAGCTTGCGTTAACACTTCACCCAACATAATGCAAGAGGCATCAACATGTACGTGAAATTCCTTCTTCAAATCTAGGAATACCAAGATTGGCGTGGTGACCATATTTTCTTTCAAAACATCTAAGTTGTGTTGGCATTCTTCATCCCAATAGAATGTGGTGTCCTTCTTTAGTAGTTGCTCCATGGGCGCGGTAATCTAAGCATAAGCCTTCATGAACTTCCCGTAATATCCAGTATGTCCCAGCATTGCGAGCAACTGCTTAATGCTCCTTGGGGCCTCCAACTTTACTATCACTGCAATCATTGTAGGGTCCACGATCAATCCTTGTTTTCATACCACGTGACCCTGAAAAATCCCAAAGGGAACATAGAATAAACACTTCTTTAGATTCAATGCAATCCAGTACCTGCGACATGTATCCAACATCAAGCGCAGACTTGCTACATGGCACTTCACTAACCCAAACATTGTCCAGTCATCAAAGTATACTTCCAAGAACTTATGAATGAATTGTTGGCATTATGATACAAGTGGTTTCCTTGATGGAAACTCACATAGATGACAGTTCACAGTGAAATAGGTTAAGAGCAAAGGATTACAGATCAGACTCCAGATATTGAAGAAAGAGAGTGGTTTGAGAAGTATACACTGGTTCACTTTGTCAAAGCGGTGTATACATGTGGGTCCACAGAACAAAAAGAGCATATACCTATGCATGCACTTTCACAGAAGAAAAAGCACGTATGGAATCGAAAATCAAGGTTTTGGTCCAAGGTATTAGTCCAAGGTATTTGGTCTGAGTTATTTGGTTCGAGGTATTGATCTGAGGTATTGGTCCTAAGTGGTTTTGGTCCGAGGTATTGAGAAAGGCCTAAAACTATTTAAGGAGGAGAAGATCAAAGGGATAGGTGTGCAAATAATGAATATCTTATGAAGAGTGAGATCAAAAGAAAATATGCATGTTATGGCTTTCTGGTGCTTTGCTTGATCTGAACTAAGGATGAACCTTAGTGGTTGATGAGGGATGAGATCTAATGATGGATTAGGATCGTAAGACCTAAAATGAATTATCATTATGTGGTCTTATCATGGATAGTCTAGATCTGAATGCTAATGCATGATTTACATTGTAAATCTTCTGATCTAGGTATGACTGAAATCTGGAATATTTGTGATGTTTTACATTAGTATTTGTAGATCTGTATGCTGGTTCACTTTGATAAAAGGCGTATAAATGCTAGTTCAGCACATCAAAGTAGTGTATACATTATGAAATATGATAATTGAAGTTGCACTTGGTTTTGTTTGTTGATGCAGAGTTCTCAGTCGACACCTACATACTAGTAAATGGATCGGCTAGTACAAGAGCCAAGGGGTTGGAGCTCCCTTCCAGTAGCAGCTAGAAAACGAGTGAAGGTTGGAGCCTTCTATAGGCTAATGCCTACATGGTAGTAAACGGGTCATCTAGTACAAGAGCTAGGGGGGTGTAGCTCCCTTCTAGTAGAAGCTAGAGAACAAGAGAAAGTTGTAGCCTTCTGTAGGTGGGTGCCTGCTTACTAGTATGAGTCTACACCAATACAAGATTGTAAACAGGTTTTTATTATATTAAAAAAAGATAGCAATAGGTGGTTTTTGGCCCGCATTGGGTTTCCACATTAAATCTTGGTGTTCATGTGTGTTACTTATGTGTGATGGTTTATTCTGTTATTACTACACATGGTTACTATTTATATGGTTAATGAAGTAGTGATGCACGAATTAAATATCAACATATGATGAATTAACTAAATCATAGGTTTGTTGGATATACACTAGTTGATTTAAAGAAAGTTGCATGTACACTTGAGTTACCTTCATTGAAGTAGCGTATATAAATTTGAGTACGAATTTTTTATTTATTGATTTGACTAGTATTGATTTAGCCCCCCTCTCAATATTATTTCCAACATGAATTCCTTGAACATCGCAATAACTACACGAGAAAATATTGCAGGCACACTCTTGAGTCCAAACGATATCACAGTGTATTGAAAACATCCCCATTCCATCGTGAATGTCATTTTTCTCCTATATTCTGGTGTGATCTTGATCTGATGATATCTCTAAAACCCATTAGTGAAAGAGTAGACCTCTTGCCCTCCAACGTTGTCTAATACTTTTTTTGTAAACTGTGTTGGGAATGGTTCATGGACACAATCTTCATTGAACTTCCTCAGATCTACGCAAATCCTTATTTCTCCCTTCTGTTTCTTCTCCTGCACCACCATTAGGCTAACCCAATCAGATTCCTCCAGAGGTTCTATGAATCCCGCCTCCAGCATCTTATCTAACTCCTGATGAACCTTTTCCTTGTATTTTTTATTAAGACGATACAACCTCTGATTAATAGGTTTTTTGTTCGACTTCAGAGTAATCTTCATAACGCCCAAGTTGCTTATTATGCCCTTCAGGTCCGAAAAGTTGGTAGGAAAAATATCCTGGTATTTTTGAAGTAACTCAACAACCTTATCCACAGTAGCATCGTCCCACTAACCTCCAATATTTGCAAACTTCAGTTATGCTTCATTCCCAATGTTTACTTGCTTTGTTTTCAATGGCGTGGTGATGTTTGGGTTGTCTATTTGTGGGCCCTCAACTTCATGATGTCCTTTCACCTCTGGAATATTGATATTTCTTGGGTCTTCATCATCCTCTTCAGCAGTTACATTATAACATTCCAGCACATGGTGCAGCTGGGTGCCCCAATCTAGCTGGACCCATTCGAAAGGTTATTGTGGCATTCTGAAGATCATTGCCTCAATATCTTATAAGGCTTCATCGATGCTCGCGAAGCCATCTTCAAAACTAAAGGTCAATAAGAATCCTTCCCTCAATATATCCCACTCTGTGGTGCCATGGCGAAGATCTATTTCCAAATACCAGTTCATGGGAACTATACCCAAAGTATGGTAGAATAAATGTACCCATTCCGACTGCAGGTCCGTTCCATAAGCTTTAGTCCATTTCACTAAGTGATCATGTGGATCATCTTTTCCATCATATTTATCAACCAATCCATTTTTAGGGTGCTCAAACCATATCCTCATCATCCTTCTGTAATCTCGCCATCCATCAAAGGTATCCATGTGCGTACCCCTCCATCATGTGGGTGTAGTGCATAGTGCCAAATCTAACACTTGGAAGTGGTGCTTCTTGGGGACTTTATGCTCAAACACATACAAAAATTTATCCATGTCAATTAAACCATCATAATAAGGTAATTTCCTTACCTCTAATGAAATGCAACAAATCAATTTGGTCATCATGTTGCAGCACAGTGTAGATACTTCATGCAAATGATTCTGCCAGTGCTCCAATTGTTCATCTGAATGAGAGGTACAAGAACTCTCTTGGTCCTATGTAATCCATATGTCTACCATTGGATTGATCTAGTCCTAGTCCCACTCTATTATTTTGTATATCTGATCTAGCTCATCCTCACTCTCTTCATAGTCATGGACCAGTTTAGTGTAGCGCACTCCTTCTGCAGGTTCCAATGACACTACAACTCGAAGCAATTTCTATTCAAATGACATCTTCCTCTTCTTCAAGTTGATGACTCCATTCATGTCAATGGCCCAGTCAATTTCTAGGAGCATGGGGTATCGATTGTTGTCATCAACGATCTCTATCACTTCAGAATCAGCCATCATGCTCACACCTTCAATATCAATAGTTACTCCATATAATCATCCCATAGGGATGATCTTCTACTAGTTCACCATTATAAGATGGATTAGAGACAACTGCAATGTAGGTCTCCCCATTCTTTCCCATGTTTGTTTAGGCAAAACATTTTCATAAGATCCTAGATCCAAAATGACCTGGTCCATCTCGTAGTCTCCTACCTGCGCGATGAGCTTCATCTTGTGCCCTGTTCTTGCCTTATGTTTACCAATTTTTCTAACCACATGGTGTCCATAAAGGACGTTGTCTTTGCTGGCACACTTTTTTATTGACTCTTGCAAGCCTTTAACAACTTTTGTGTCGTGCAACAGTTTCATGCAGGTCTCCAAGAAAGTGGTAAGGACAGAGGGATCAACCTCTATAGGCGCACTTGTGTCTTGCATCTTTTCTTGACTTGAAGAGGTGGATGCCTCAAAGAATTTTTTCTTGGCCTCCATAAATGTTTCCTTCATACACTCCATATCAAAACCAACTTTTCTGGGGCCTTGTGGACCCATCTATCCTCTTCACGCTACTTTCCCTTATAGTCGCTAGTCATTATTTCGCTCGTCAGCACTATATTCACATTCTTATCTTATTTGCGGGGCTCAACTCTCATAATTTGTAAGTTATGTGTAGGTTTCTAAGGTTGCACCTTCTTTTCCTGCATCTTAGCTATCAACACAGAGAATTATTCTATAGTGTGGTCAAACTGCCTGCAGTATTGACATGATGGGTGTGTCTGATTCTGACACTCCCACGTGTAGTTCCCTGGCATTCCACAATTATAGAAAATAACCTATCTACAACCTCTACCAAGTACTCCTCCTCCACGACCCCGTCATCTTCCTTGATAACCTCCATGCGCTCCTTTTGTTCCTTGATATGGAGGTCGAGTTTCTACTTGGATCCAACACATAAGCATTCTTTCCATCATTAGTTCATATCTATGATAGTGGCACTCATCATGGCCCACAGATTTACAAAAGTCACAGAACAACTATTTTAGTGTTTGAACGAACTTTTGAAGCAAATGACAATTATCTATTGCATGTTTTCCAGCAACCTGACAAACAATGCACCATAGCGCAGCCCCCATGCTCAATCCTGCTGGGCCTTCTAGCTTTAAGGGAATTGGTACCCCTCCTATAATATAATTTTTGAAGACAAGGAAATGGTCTTTATCGTGCCCCTAATTCTTGCACTTCAAACACTAGACTTCTGCACGCACCTCTAGTTTAGTCTTCTTCTCTTTCTTCAAGCTCTGCAATTCCAAGCAAAGGCTCTGCAATTGGGAGTGAATCTGATTTACCCCCAAGGTCACATACTCAATAGGTGTTGCATTCAATCTCATCGTGATTTCGAGGGCTTCTTCCTGAGTTCCTATCTTCTATTGTGACAAAGAAATTCTCAGGTGAGGCAAAAGCAAAGATATAAACCATTCGTGATGTTGTCCATCTATGAGCTGCATGCTAGCTTCTCGAATCACACATTTCAACCTTTGATCTAACTCCCAATGCATCTCATCAACCCTCATCATGATTTCCTTAAATCCAACTACCAACTGTGAGTCAAACTTAGGCTTATTGAACTCTTTGTTTAAAGCAACCTTAGTATCTTCTAGCGAAGCCAGAGGATTATCATAATAGTACTTAATATACCAAGTTAACACATGATCCTACAGAGTGGTAACCAAATGTGCCTTATTTATATTGACATCCATAATCTATTACGATGTCCACATAGCATTCACAACAAACCAAAATTGATATGTATCCTCACTCCCTATTCCTTTGAAGATTAGCAGCTTCATTGTGTTTTCCATTGTGGATGGTGGTGGTGGAGGTGGAGGTGTGGGCGAAGGTGTATGCAGTGGAGGTGGCGGTAGAGGTGGAGGGATGGATGATTTATTTGAGGAAACCCCTGAGTGATTAGCTGAAAAATGCTTCATAATGAAGTTCATTCCACCCCCTCGTCGTCACTCACAGGGGGTCAAAATAGAGGACTATATTGTGGTCCTCATCCTTCATAGTTTCTAAAAATTCATCCACTTCAAAAAGATCCAAACATCAAGGCAACGGCATAATCCATTTTTCACACAACAACATATTAATCCAGGTATTCAAAGATATTAAGTACTTACCTTGTAGTCCCTTGAAAAATCTCTGCTCCACTTCATTGTAGCTGAATGAGGTATCAACTGCAAATTCTATGACAAATACTCCTATAATTCAATCCAGCTAGTGACCAAAGGCCCGTGCGACTTTATCTTCAAAGGCTTCTAATCATCGTACTAGTTCTATAGTCCACACTATTGGACCATCAAGATTCCACCTCCCTTGACTATCTGCCGCTTAGCTAACCACTCGTATAATTCAATCGCGAAGGTGCAGAAGAAAATTTCATGTATCTCCATATAAAAATACCTATCCAACCACTGCTCCTTTTTCAGGCACGGATTCATGTTTTCTTGCATTGTGAATTCGTGAATTTTTCTATCCAGCCACTTTTCAACTTCTTTCTTTGTTGGGTTCCAGTGATGAGACATCACACATCTCCTTTAAGCAAATCCCAATCATGGCAACAGAACCATTTGTTGGCTTAGGGGGTCGTGACCCAAGTTCAGAGTTAGTTAGACCAACCAACAAAACCCTACACTATTGGCCCTTTCGAAAACAACCCACATAGCACAGGCTGCAGTCTCACTCGAAGCAGTATGGGGGGATTCTTGAACCAAGTTTCCGCATCTAGAGATCAGCGTGATGTTTATTAGCACCCTAGATCTGCCTTCATGCAGATCATAAGCCCTTAGATCTCGATACTGTAATTCTACTGAAATAGCCTCCAGACCTTCGAGAAGGTCTACGATCAGCTTTTGTGGAGCCTTATCAGTTGATTTACCCACTTACATGCATTGGAGAACAATCCTTAGTTAGTGTTCACGTAGATCTACTTAAGTTATTCAGTAAACATAACAGACTTAAACATAGTCCTCATACAATTACATAAACATGCTTGTGTACATCATCTAATAGTTATTTAATAGAATCGTGCATCATTAGATCAATATTTCATAAACACAACATTCATTCATAGCATATTTTATAGCGGAAATAAATAGAGATAAACAAATATATACAAAATTCCTTCAATAGTCTTCTTTATTGATCTTCATTTTAGGTTTAAAAACTCAACACTACCCTGTGCACACAGCTACAGGGGTCCGCTCACTCAGTTTCGGACTCTACCTAAGCCTTTGTGCACTCAGTTGTAGATCCTTTTTCTCCTATCTGACCCACTTCTCTGCGCTAAGACGTCCAAGAATTCATTCGTTATCCATCATGACATTAGATCTCTACCTTAGACTCTCTAAGACACACCTACTTATAGATTTTTACATACAATCCCATGGTTTGCGTACCATGGGTGGATCTCAAAACTGACTCAAATTTTACATAAAAAAGGGGCTAAAAATCCTTTGACTCCTAACTGTCTAAGCGCTCCGCATCCACAAATCACGGAGACTTTACATTACTTGCAACAATTATATCAAAACTTGGTTTATTTTAACCCCAAAACTGACCCATGGGACCCTATCCGAACAGTTCAATAACAATAGAAGGGACTGCTCCAATGTCCAATGCTATAAGTGTGATAGATTTTGTCACATAGCTTGAGATTTTCTTGATAGAAGGAATGCTCAAAGGCACCAAAACAATAAAATTAATGGAAAAAACAACTACTTTTACCATAGAAGGAAAAGAGCAGGCCTTGTGGCCCATGAAAGTGTTGAAGAGCCCCTATGTCCTCAAAAGTGGACCATAAATTTGAGGTATGTTAATAATGTTGCGAGTTCTCAATCTAAATATGTTCTTGTTGGTGCTCTTTCTGGGTATTATTAAAATGACACTGATAGTTGGCTAGTGGATAATGGGGCATCTATAAATTTTACTTGGTATCATGAAGTGCCCTCAAAGTTAGTTGCAAGGGAGACAAATTTGAAAAATTTACTTGCTGACAATTATTCTCATCCTATAGAAAGGTATGATTTTGTTTCTTTTCATTTGGAGACTAGTCAAACAATTGTTCCACAAGATGTGTTGTATGTGCCAAGCCTAAAGAATAATCTTGTATCCACGTCTACAATGGAATACAAGGGGTTTACAGTTTCATTCATTGTTGGTAAAGTCCTTGCTTGGCCAAGGAATTCTAGCATGAGGGTATCCTTCACACTTCGTGTCAGAAATGAATGCCTTTACAAAGTTTTTGGATGACCAATTCAAGCATTAGTTGATAATACCACTAATCAATGTGAGCTTTGGAACCGGATATTTTTCACACCTTCATTACAACTCTTTTTTCTACTTGAGTAGGATGGTTACAGGGATACCCAGGATTTAGGTTGGTCATGAATGTTCAAGTGGAAAGAATATCAAGGGACCATTGCCTTCTATCAATAACAAATCTAAGGAGATTATTCATATAATTCATTATGATCTTTGTGGACCTGTGTTGGTGAAATCTCTTAGAGGATATTTATACTATGTGTTCTTTGTTGATGATTTTACTCGCAGAACTTAGATCTTCTACTTGAAGACCAGGGATCAAGTTTTCTATGTGCTTGGGGATTTCAAGGTTGTTGTGGAAAATAAAACAAGGAATAAGATCAAGATCCTAAGGATAGATAATGGATGAGAATACACTTCAAATGAATTTAAATAATTCTGCAAAGAAGTCAGGATTAAGAGGGAGGTCAATATTCCATAGAACCCTCAACCAAATGGAGTTGTTAAGAGGAAGAATGGGTCCATTTTGGAAGCATCCAAAGCCATGATTCATGATTAAAATATTCATATGTTACTATGGGGAGAAGCTACAAATACTACAGTGTATTTCCAAAATAGGACTGCTCACCATGCCTTGCGATACATGACTCTTAAAGAAGCATTTACATCTACGAAACCAGAAGTTTGACATATGAGAATCTTTGGTTGCCCTGTCTATTTTCATGTATCGAAGGAGAAAAGGTCAAACCTAGAGGATTTCATAAAGAAAGGTATGCTTGTTGGCTATTATAAAAATTCTAAATTTTACATGATATATGTTCCAAGTCAAAGGAACATTGAATTCAGTCGGGATGTGATTGTTGATGAAGATGATGCCTTTTGGAAATCAAGGGACTCTCTTGTCCCTACCATGTCTAAGAGAATAGATTATTCTATTGATGAAGATGTTAAGCCATCAATGGATGAGAGCGACTTTGAAGGTGAACCTATGACACCCATGGATATTTTGGATCCTCCTCCTTATGATCCTCCCACGAGGAACATATTTTTGTGGCTTCATGATACATTATAGGATTCAAAGGGACACTTAGAACCTAGAGGCACCTTCAGGGAGAGCAAGCAACCTCACCTATTTCAGGTATATGTTTCCTTTATGAGTGACATTATACAATCTAAATGTTGCAGTTGTGAAGAAGCAGTAAAGGAACAAGTTTGGAGAGATGTCATGGTCAAAGAGTATGAGTCCATCATGAAAAATGATATATGGGAGTTGGTTTTGAGACCTAAGGGGAAATCTGTTGTGACTTCCAAGTGGGTATAGAAAATAAAACATGCAATTGATGGTAACATTGAGAAGCTCAAGGCATGATTCGTGGCTAGAGGATTCTCCCAGAAAGAGGGAGAATATTATGATGAGATATTTGCACTTGTTGCCCAATATACTACCATATGGTCCATCATTTATCTTACTGCCAATTAGAGTTACAATATGCATCATATGGATGTGAATATAGTATTTTTCATGGCATACTTAAGGAATAGGAGTATGTAGAAAAACCACAAGGCTTTGAGTAACATGACAAGTAAACCCATGTTTGCAGATTGAAAAAATTCCTTTATGGATTAAAGAAAGCCCCCAAGGCTTTGTATGCTCAGATTCATGGATACCTGATGAAGCTGGGATTCACCATAAGTAGTGTCAATATGAACCTCTACTTCAAGGTTGTCCAAGGTATGCATTTGATTCTAGTTTTATATGTCTATAAATTATTCATGAATGAGAAAAGCCTTTGTTTATCTAGTGTAAGAGGGATATTTCCTTTGAATTTGAGATAAAACATATTAGGTTGATGCACTATTTCTTGGGCTTAGAGGTATGGTAGAGACTTGGTGATATTTTCCCTAGCCAAGGAAAATATGTTTTCAAATTCATAGGGATATTTGGGATGGTGGATTGCAAATCCATGGCCACACAGATGGAGGAAAAATTCAAGAATTTATTTGGTGAAGTGTGGGACCAGATCTTGTAGATACTTCTTTGTACTGGCAGTTGATTAGGGCTATAGTGTTTCTGGTAAACACAAGAAAAAAATATATTTTTCTATTATCACTTTGATTCAATTCATGGTGGAACCTTTGCGTGCTCACTAGGTGGCCATAAAACATGTGTTGATATATCTACATGGTAGAACCAATTATGGAATAAGATGTACCTCTGGTGATGATTTGAGACAACATGGATATATGATGTAGATTGGGTTAGGCGTGTTACTAAGAGGAAGAGCACAATAGTGTGTTTCTTTAGCTTATGATCTACCATGATTTCCTAGATGAACAAGAAGCAAATATATGTTTCTCTCGGTACAACTGAGATAGAGTATATTGTAGCTAGTATGACTAGTTGATAGGTAGTGTGGTTGCAGAAGATATTTGTTGAGCTATTTGAGAAAGTGCTTGATACAACTGTGATATAGTTTTACAATCAAAGCAGGATCTAACTTTTAGAGAATCCAATATTCCATGACAAATCAAAGCACATCGAGATGAAGTACCACTTTATCAAAGATATGGTACTGTGAGGAATAGTGAGGCTCCAACACATATTGACTGATGAGAAGGTTGTAGACATTCTCACCAAACCATTGTCGAAAGAAAAGTTAATATTCTTCATAGAGCATATTGGAGTGAATGAGAATGTATCCCTCACCAAGAGGGGACATTGTTGATCGAGAACACTGAGCATATGCCTTCCCCCATATTTATGACTAGCCATGGACTTGGTGAAGGGGGTTGAACAACTAGACTCCTGGGTGAGGGTACTCCTTAAAGCCATAGACTTGGCTGAGAACATACCTGAGTATGGATCTTACCCACAAGTCACCCTAATAAAAGGGCCATGGACTTAGTTAATATTGTTTATATTACCTCCCATCTTGGCCACATGGGAGAGGAAAATTAGGGTTTGAATGATATTTACCATGGTCTATTTATGACTGCCATGGAATTGGTTGTGGTAAATTGATCTCTCCTTAGTATTTCATATAGGTTTTCTATCACTTGATTACTAAGGATGATATTTACCAAGGTCATTTACTATTTCCATGGACTTGGTTGTGATAAATGGATCTCTCTTATTGTCATGTGGATCATTCCTCTTCTTCTATGGATTGAGTCATGAATTTTTTAAATGAGATAAGATGAGACGAGATGAGCTTCTCCTATGTTGAGACATGTACATCCGATATGATATTTGATGAGATGATCTTATCTTATGTTTATATATGTACATTTGAGATGAGGCTTATGGTGCAGCCAAAAATTTCTCCCTAGATGAGAGGGAGTGTTAAAATTGGCAACTACATGATAAATTTCCCCAAGGAGAAGCCCAACTACCCCAAGGAGGAACCACTTTTATTATAATAATTTCAAAATGGTTAAAGGAAAATTGCTTCCTTATGTTTGACAAGTCAGACTAGTGAAGATGGAAAGTTGGCCCCACTAAGGAAAATTACCCGTCTTCAACCAAATATAAATAGGCATTCATTGACCTCACTTAGAGACTCATTCATCACATCACAGTTCAAATAAAATGGTTCAAACCAAATCACAAGGAGTCTTCACATGTGTGAAGGATGAGAGAGAGTTTTGTTTGACCAATGTTGACTTTATATTTTTAGGCTACTTTGAACAGTGTTGACTTGGACACATTAACTTTGTTTTTTGAATGAATTTTTTATTGTGGTAGGAGGTTGAATTGAGGAATAATTTGACTGTTATTTTCTAGGAACTTTGACTAAGGTTGATCTTAGGGTTTACTAGGGTTTGACCACAAGCCAAACCTAATGTTTTATCTCTCCTTTGACTAAGAATTGTGTTGTTATTTTGACTGAGTTTAACTGAGAAAGGTTGAATTTAATGTTGGGTCGACTGAAATTTCTACCCATTTTGACCATTGACTTTGACTAATTATGGAATATCATTGACTATTGTTGATTGTTCTTCCACTAGCCAAAAAATTATGGACTAGTATCTTTTACCAGATTTGACTTTCTCTCCCATCACTAATTCGTTTTGGGTTGGTTGGTTTTGGAAACTCAAATTTTGACTTTGATTGGTTTATGGATGTACTATTGGACTAATGTAACTCATGTTGAAAATTGATTGAATAATAGAAGAAAAATAATTGGTTTTCCTCCTTGTGGGGTTTTCCCCTGGTCTTTGACCAAATATCTATGTCTCATTGTGTTTTTCTATCTTCTATTATGCATTTATTATTTACAGTTCTATCTATAATTTCTTATCTATTACTGAGATAATTGAAATTGGAAGAAATTGTTTTAAGTGATTATAACAACATAGAACATTATGAAGAATTAACAATTGATAAACCTCAAAAAGAGAATGTTGTTGTAAATTTTATTACAATACTATCTACATGTAACAACCCTCATGAAATTACCATGTAATAAAAGTTAATAAAGGCAAAATAATAGCCATGTTGATGGGACACTTATTCCAAGTTGAATTTTGGGAAAAAATCATAGTGATCAGGATCATTGGTGATTGATTAATGGCTAAGGAAATTGGCAAAGGAAATGGAAAAGGCTTTGGAAGGGCAAAGTGGCATTAATTGGCATTTATTTATGAAAATAAAGGAAATTAGGAGAAAATGGAGGTGAAAGGTCATAAGTTTCATGTGAGGAGAAAAATGAAGAAAATAGAGGCCTCATTAATAAAAAGGATTATGTGGATCAATTCACAGACTTTTGTCAATTCAATTTTGGAGCTCTCTCTCTATTCTCTCCCTCTCATACGCTTGGAGACTTAGAGTTTTCTTGGAGCACTCTTGGAGGAGTGTGGCACACTGGCATACTTGTATTTTTAAAGAAGAAATCAAAGGAAGAGCAGGAAAGCACAAGAGGAAATCAGGATCAACAACTACAATGGTTTTTTCTTACGAGTACCAAGTTGCATGTATGTTTTCCTCACTAGTTTTGGCATGCATGACATATGCATGTGGTTTATTGGTCATGATATGTCACTAGAATGGAGAAATTTCCTGGATTGAACATGGATTTTCCTATCTTTTCCATTTTTGGGATAGCCATGGTGTTGTGGGTTCATTTATTTTTTCCCTGGTTTGTTCTCATGTTTCCTTTAGATTGGGTTGAGTTACTAGTTCCTAGAAGCTCTGGTTGGACAAATGCTCTAGAAGCCCTGTAACAGCTTGGGTTGATTTACTAGTCCTGTAATCCTTGGTTGGAAAAACGCTCTAGAAGCCCTCCGTGGGTTTAGTTAGTAGTCCTGGAATCCCTTGTTGGAAAAATGCTCTGGAATCCTGACAGTAGTTGTGGGTTGAGTAACTAGTCCTGGAAGGCTTAGGTAGAGAACAATCTGGTGATGTTTGGGGATGTTCAACCATAAGGAGGAATCATTGTTTGATGGGTTGAGGTGGTTTTTCCTCTGGAAGCCCTAAATGGTTTGATTTATGTGTTTTATGAGATCCCACATTTATGCTTGGAATATGGTATGGGAGTGGCTGGCTGAAGAGAGATTTGGCTCAACCATGTCTATGGTCAGTTGGTTCGTGGAAGTCCCACACCGGTTTTGCCTTTGCATCATTAATATGAGGTTGTTTCTCCTTGTTATTTCATGAGTATTATAGCAGTTTATATATGGATGATATGGGTGTTGTTTCCTTGCTATTTCTTTTTTTATTATGTTGGTTATGAACATGTATTATGATAGTGGATATGTATGGCTCTCATCATGCTTTTACTTGTAAATGAATGAACAATGTATCAATGGCCTAATAGATGAAATTGAATCTAATTTGTTGAGGCATTAATGCTTCTTAGTAGTTCTCAGATAAGTTTGAAACCCCTATGCTTAGTTCTTTTGTTAAGACCTGTAGCTTTCGTGTGTGTAAAATGTTTGATGAAATGTTGGTCATGGCTAGTAAGGGTCCAATCAAGACCTTGTCAATGCTTTTGCAAATGCATCATTATTCTATTGTGTAAATTCATTTATGAACTTTTCATTAATTTTTTGGCAGTGAACTAGGCTTTGGGTCTGAAAAAGTGGCACAAATCCCAGAGTCATAGGCACAAAATTGGGCTAAAAAGTCCATGGATGCTCGCTTGCCCATGTGGGAGTGTCTAGAGTCTCTTGGATGCATCATGGTACATATGATGGGAGTGTCTAGGGGTTTGATGCATTCAAACTTCAATGGGACTCAAGGGTTGGTTACCTGAGTAGCTAGGATGACTCCTGGGAGTTATGTTGTTGATGTGGAAGTTATGTGTGTTGTGTTATGCTAGTTCCAATTCCTTAATTGACACATAGGGAGTCGAATCATAACATAGTAACTTCTCATCAAACTTGGGTAGATGTGGGAGGAGGGTGTTACAGAGTGGTATCAGAGCATGGTTCACCCCTCTAACTAGATGGGTCGTGTGTTGGTCATGCATTCATGTTAGTTGCATATGTGTTTCTTGTGTTGTAATACCATGTGCTTGATGCATTTGTATGGTATAGGTTAGGGTTGCAGTGAGGTCGCCATAGGAAGTTGATGGTGTTGTTGTAGAGTGTGTCGTCATGAGTGTATAGTTGATTATACATTGTAAATGCACGTTAGTATTCACATGTGGTCAAGTGTACAGTGATGTGGTGGTTGTTGTCATGCATGAGGTCATGGTATGTGTAGTTGATATGGTCATGAATCGATGACTGGACTCTATATTTAATGATGGTTATATGTTGATATGCTTATGTGTTATATTTCTATATGCTATCATGATTATGTTATCCATGTATTATATTGATTTGTTGATCCTATAGACAAATATCCTCCCAGAATTATGCTAATGTGCGTTGGTTTATTTTATGATTTGGTTTAGCTGACATGATATACCTTGCAGAAAGAATATCAAAGATGACTAGCAAGATGGTAGACTATAGTTCCCGAGACTCTCTCTATGGATCAGATGAGCAGTGTGGTGTTGGGCACTCTTCTGATTTGGCAAACACACTGAGGAGTTTGAAGGAAGAGATAAGGAGTTGCAAAGTAGGAAATGATAGAATCATACAAGCACATGAGAAATAAGTAGAGGTAAATGCAGTGATACTTCATAGCTTGTCATAATTACAGTGATAGGGACCACTTCAGATCAACCATGAGCAGGAGGACATAATTAATGGGGCATATGGAAATATGTCTAATGGTGGATACAGGTCAGATATATATGACATTATCATAGATAGAAGGTTCTTGGACACTCTAGATAGGAGAGGTGATAGACATAAGTATTATTCTAGTTCTGGTTCTGACGGGAATTATGATCAACATCATTATCATCCTTACAGGAGGAGTGACATGGGATATTTTCCATATGAGTTTAAGAAAGAAAAGTCACCTACATTTGATGGAGGGAAGAAGAAATCACACAATGTAGAGGCATGGTTGCTTGGTATGAATAAGTTCTTGAGGTTGCATGATTATTTAGAGAACATGAAAGCCAAAATAGCTACATTCAGTATCAAAGGTAAAGAAAATATCTAATGGGAAGATGTAAAGAATGTTAGAGATATTTATGAGGAGGATTTGACTTGGAGTGAATTTGAGAGAATATTCAGGAAGAAGTACCTATCAGATAGGTACTATGATGACATGGAAAATAATTCCATGAGTTAAATATGGGATCCATGACCGATGAGGAGTACACTAGCAGATTCTAGGAGCTACTCAATTATGTGCCTCACCTCAAGGAGGAGAAGTCCAAGATTCAAAGATTAATTAGTGGATTGTTGATAACATTCAAAGATAAGATTGAGTTTGATGATCTGAGATCATTGGAGGAGGCCATCTGGAAGCTAAATCATTGCTATGATAAATCAAAACATGGATTTAAGAAAAAGTTGGATTGGAAAGGTAATGCAAAGAAAAAAGGAAAATGGGACAAGAAGTGAAAAAAACCTCAGGTTATAGGTAATAAATAGAATGCAGTTCCATCTAATAAGTTCAATGCATCTAACAAAGGATAGGGACTTCGATGTAAGGAGAAGAATTAGGATGAAGGTTGGAAGCCTTTGCAGTGTTGCACTTGTGGCAAGGATCATCGTAGGAGAGATTTTCCACAACATCAGGGTGGTAGATTTCAGATCTACAGTGCTCAGGAGGCACAGACAATGGGAGATGTTGGGAAGAGTATTCCTAGGATCTATGCAGTGCTACATAATAGACAGAAAAATCACCAAGTTTCTATTATCTAGATGGATGGTTAGCTTTGTGATCAAGTTGTTTCTATTTTGATTAACCCTGGATCTAATTATAGTTATGTTAATATTGGGCTGGTGGATAAGTGTGGTTCCAATAAAGAAGTGTATGCAGAGTCTTGGTTAGTGCAGTTCACTACAGGTACTAAGAAGAGAGTTCATCATTGGGTAAGATCTTGTACATTTGATTTGAATGGTATGCCTACCTTAGCACATTTGAATGTATTACCATTGGGATCATATAGTATGTTGTTGGGAATGGATTGGTTTTACCTTCCTAGAACCAAGGTGGATTTTTATGACAAACCCATTGAGTCCTTGGATGAAAATGGGAAACAAAGAGTCTTTTGGGGTAAGAAGAAAGCAACATCAATTAGTATGGTGACAGCTATGCAGGACAAGTGTAGTTGCAAGAAAGGGTGTGTGTTATTTGCAGTGCACATTTCTAGTGACAAAGGTAAGGAAGTTGAGGGTGCAAATGTTTTAAGAAGGTACCTAGTTCTACAGCAGTTTCAGGATGTATTTCCCACATATATTTCAGAGTTTCCACCTCACGGCGAAATAGAATTTTATATTGAGTTGGTGCCATGGGTAGCTCCAACATTAAAGGTACCTCACAAGATGAGCACTCTAGAGTTGGTAGAGTTGAAGTTGCAGTTGAAGCAAATGTTGGACAAGGGATACAATAGGCCAAGTGTATCACCATGGGGTGCACCGATAATATTTGTGAAGAATAAGGATGGTACTCTCAGGTTGTGCATTGATTGCAAGAAGTTAAACAAAGTGACCATAAAGAACAGGTATCTATTACCAAGAATTGATGACTTATTTGATCAATTGAAGAGAGAAGCAATGTTCTCGAAGATTGATCTGAGATCCAGGTATCGTCAAGTACACATTAAAGAACAGGACATCTACAAGACATATTTCTAAACCAAGTATGGGCATTATGATTTTTTTTTTAGTTCCATTTGGTTTAACTAATGCTCCATCTACCTTTATATGCTTTATGAATAGTGTGTTGCATCTATACTTGGACAAGTTTGTTATTGTATTCATTGATGATATATTGGTTTATTAAAAAAATGAAGAAGTGCATGTCGAGCATTTAGCAGTAGCATTGAGATTGTTGAGAGAGAATCAGTTGTATTCTAATCTCAACAAGTGAAACTTCTTTCAGATTGAGGTACACGACTTATGACATGTGGCTTCCAAGGATGGAATAGCAGTGGAGCCAAAAAAGTTAAGAGCTATCATGGTATTGGCATCTCCCAGGAATGTGGATGAGGTGAGATCTTCCATCGGGTGAGCAGGTTATTACAAGAAGTTTATCAGGAACTTATCACATATTTCTTATCCTATCACATTATTGTAGAGGAAAGGTAAGAAGTTTGAATGGAGAGAGGAGTGTGCGGCTAGTTTTAAGAAGAGCAAGCAGTTGTTGACACATGCATGAGTGTTAAATATTGCAAATCCAGACAAATATTTTGTATTATGTACATATGCTTGCAAGAGATAACTTGGTGGAGTGCTTATGCATGATGGACAAGTGGTATGCTATGAGTCACAAAAATTGAATGAGCATGAGTAGAACTACTTGACACATGATATTGAGTTGGTAGCAATCATACATGCATTGAAGATGTGGAGGCACTATCTTCTTAGCAGGAGTTTTGTATTGATGAGTGATCACAATGGTTTGCAGTATCCATTTGACCAACCGAATCTGAATGGTTAGCAGGCTCAGTGGTTGGCCACAATTAGTGAGTTCGACTTCGAGATCAGGTATGTCAAAGGTAAAAAGAACAAAGTGGCAGATTCTCTTAGCAGTCAGATACAGGTAAATCATATAACAACTATGAGATCTTATGGGACATATTTATAGGATAGGATCTTGTAAGAAGGTTAGATGGATGACAAGTATATGGAGATTGTGCATAGGTTACAATAGCGTACATGTATAGATACAATTAGTGGTAAAGGTACATGTACAAGTAGTGGTACAGGTACATGTACATGTACATGTAGTGGTACGGGTACAAGTATATGTAGTGGTACAGGTACAGGTATAGATGTAGTTGCAGGTGCATAGGATGTGGACTATCATCTCACAACAGATGGATTGGTTAATTTTAGACACGGGATATATGTGCCATATAGCAAGGAGCTCAAGAAGGTGATATTGAGGTAGTTTCATGTGAAACCATCTTCAAGTCACCTAGGTTATCAGAAGATGTTGATAGTAATGAAGAAATTATATTATTAGTTGAATTTGAAGAGAGACATAGTAGAGTTTGTGGCTAGGTGCTTGGATTGTCAGCAAGTCAAGGAAGAGTGTAAGAATCCATGTGGACTACTACAGCTGATTCTGATTCAAGAGTGGAAATGGGAGGTCATTTCCATGGACTTTATCATAGGTTTGTCCAGGATAGTGAGGAAGCATGATTCCATCATGGTAGTGGTGGACAAGTTGATAGAGGTAGTGCACTTTATTCCAATGGATTCTACACTCTCAACAAGTGATGTAGCACAGGTCTTCATCAGGGACATGTTCAGATTCCATGGAGTTTCAAAGAAGATTGTGTCAGATAGGGATGTGAAGTTCACTTCCAAGTTTTGGAAGGATTTATTTGTAGGTTTGGGCACAAAGTTGGCCTTCAATATAAATTATCATCCACAAATAGATGAACAGATAGAGAGGGTCAATAGGATATTAGAGGACATGTTGAGGATGTATGTGATGCATCGGCAGTGGAAGTGGGAAGTGTACCTTCCACTAGTAGATTTCACTTACAACAATTGGTTCCAGGACTCATTAAGGATGAGTCCATTTGAGGCATTGTATGGATGGAGTTATAATAGTCCCATCAGTTGGAGTGATCTAGTTAATAGGGTATTGATTGGATCAGACATGTTGGTAGACATGGAGTAGGAAATAAAGGTAATCAAGAACAATTTGAAAGAAACACAAGATAGGTAGGAGAGTTATGCAAATCAAAATAGGTTATTCAAGGAATTCCAAGTTAGGGAACATGTGTACTTACACATAAAACTAAAGAAGAGCTCCTTGCGGATTGGATCATGTGCCAAGTTGGCACCCCAGTTTTGTGAACCTTTCAGGATTATTGATAGGATTGGGCCAGTAGCCTATCAACTTGCATTGCCTATGAAAATGAAAGTTTGTGATGTTTTCCATGTGTCATTACTTAAGAAGTATGTTACATATTTTGGTCATGTGATTCACTGGTTTGTATTACAAGTGGATCCATAAGGATAATTTCAGCCAGAACCATAGTGAATTTTGTAGAGAGATGTGTTCATGCTAAATAACTGAGCAATCAAGTAGGTTAAAGTGTAATGGAAGTACTTGGGACTTGATGAAGTTACATGAGATATGTCAGGTCAGATGCGGGCTATGTATCCTTCCTTATTTGTTGTTTGAGCAGATGTTTTGGTATATGTCTTTGGCATATGTTTTTGGTACATGTTTTGGTGATGTTTGGTATATGTACATATGTAAGTGGATGTAAATACCACTATGAGCTATGTTATAAATATCCAATAAGCAGTATGGGTGTAATGTCATTATGATGTTATACTTGTTATGTTTCCCTGTTGGTTTTCTTCTCAGTGGGACGATCATTGTTAATACTGCAACGAGCTAACTTATAAAGCCCCATCAAAAATATTTTTTGCTTATAGTAGCCTTGTTGGTTGTAGGTGTTGTTGAACACCGAGGACAATGTTCCCCCAAGGGAGGTGGCTCTGTAACAACCCTGGTGAAAATTCCATGTAATAAAAGTTTAAAAGGGAAAAATAATAACCACGGTTGATGGGACACTTATTCCAAGCTGAATGTTGGGAAAAATCATAGTGATGGGGATCACTGGTGATTGATTAATGGCTAAGGAAATTAGCAAAGGAAATGGAAAAGGCTTTGGAAAGGCAAAGTGGCATTAATTGGAATTTATTTATGAAAATAAAGGAAATTAGGAGTAAAGGGAGGTGAAAGGTTGCAAGTTGCATGTGAGGAGGAAAATGAAGGAAAATAATGGAAAATGAAGAAAATAGAGGCCTCATTAATAAAAATGATTTTGATGACCAATTCACAGAATTTTTTCAGTTCAGTTTTAGATCTCACTCTCTATTCTCTCTCTCTCATACTCTTGGACACTTAGATTTTTCTTGTAGTACTCTTGGAGGAGTGTGGCGTACTTGGAATTTTGGAGCAAGAAGGAAAAGAAAGAGCAGGAAAGTGCAATAGCACATCAGGATCAACAACTACAATGGGTTTTTCTTGCAGGTACTGAGTTGCATGTATGTTTTCCTCACTAGTTTTGGCATGCATGGCATATCCATGTGGTTTATTGGTCATGATATTTCAGTGGCATGGAGGAATTTATTGGTTTGACAGTATATTTTCCTAGCCTTGCCATTTCTAGGATAACCATGGTGTTATGGGTTCATTTTTTTTTTTTTGGTTGGTTCTCATGTTTCCTTTAGCTTGCATTGAGTTACTAGTTCCTGGAAGACCTACTTGGACAAACGCTCTAGAATCCCTGGAATAGCTTGGGTTGAGTTACTAGTCCTGGAAGCCTTGGTTTAAAAAATTCTATGGAAGCCCTTGGTGGGTTTAGTTACTAGTCCTCAAAGCCCTGGTTGGACAGAAACTCTAGAATCCCAGTGGCAGTTGTGGGTTGAGTTACTAGTCCTAGAAGCCTTGGTTGGAAGAAATGCTCTAGAGCCATAGAAGGCTTGGGTAGAGACAAATCTAGTGATGATTTGTGATGTCTGACTGTGAGGTGAAATCACTGTTTGATGGGTTCAAGTGGTTTGGCCTCTGGAAGCCATTTATGGTTTTGATTAATGTGTTTTATGACATCCCACATTCATGCTTTGAACATGGCATAGGGGTGATTGGATGAAGAGATATTTGGCTTAGCCATATCTACAATCGAGTGGTTCATGGAAATCCCACACCGGGTTGGCCTTTTCATCATTAATATGAGCTTCTTTATCCTTGTTATTTCATGAGTAGTATGTTGGTTTATCTTTGGATGATATGGTTATTATTTCCTTGGTATTTTTTTTTATTATGTCGGTTATGACCATGTATTACAACAGTGGCTATGTATGGCTCTCATCATGTTTTTACTTGTAAATAAATGAAAAATGTGTATATGGCCTAATAGATGAAATTGTAGCTAATGTGTTGAGGTATCAATGCTTATTAGGGATTCTCAGATAAGTATGAGACCCCTATGCTTAGTTATATTGTTAAGACCTGTAGCTTTGATGTGTGTGACATGTTTGACAAAATGTCATTCATGGCTAGTAGGGGTCTAGTCTAGAACTTGTCAATGTTTTCACAAATGCATCATTTTTCTATTCGTAAATTCGTTTTTGAACTTTCATTAAGTTTTGGGCAGTGACCTAAGCTTTGGGCCTGAAAAAGTTGCATGAATCCCGGAGTCATGAGCACAGTACTGGGCAAAACAATCCACGGACGCTAACTTTCCCTTGTTATGGGAACGTCTGGGGCCTCCTAGACGCATGTTGGTCCATATCATGGGAGTGTCTAGGGGTTTTATGCATTAAAACTTTAGTGGCACCCATGGACTAGTTACCTGAGTGGTTGGGATGGCTCTTGGGAGTTATTTTGTTGATGTCGAATGTCTGTGTGATGTGTTCCACTGGTTCCACTTCCTCAACTGACACATAGGGATTAAAATCATATCATAATAACTTCTCATCACATGTTTTCCCCTGTTGGCCAGTTACTTGGGTAGATGTGGGAGGAGGGTGTTACATTATAGATGGTGAAGAAATCTGGATGACCAACTCTCTAACGAACATATCTTTGTGATATCAATCTTATCTCCATGGTTCACTAACATAACCAATTTCCTAGTTGTTGGCCAATGCCCTCCTCACTTATGTTTAAATGAGAGAAGCAATATTGTCAGAAAGAGTGTCTCTTACACATGGATTGGTGGTAACCTCTTCAAGTTGGAGCCTGATCCGATCGTGAGAATATGTGTGAGGGAAGATAAGGATTAAATCCTCTTAGCTTGTTATAATGGACCTTATTGGGGCCATTTTATTATTGAGAGGACATCCTACAAGATCCTGCAAGTAGGATACTTGACCAACCCTTCACAAAAATTCCCCGAGGTACATTGGACAATGTGATGAATTCCAAAGGATGGGGAAACCCACTCATAAGGATGAAATGTCAATAGAACCTAAAGTGTCCATTGAGCCATTTGAGAAGCGGCACATGGAATTGATTGATCCTATTGATCCTTCATCTGAAAAAAAAATACATACATCATTGTGTGCAATGACTACCTAACTCAGTGGGATGAGGTGAAAGTAATGAAGGTAGAAACTGAGTATAAAGTAGCTAAATTTATAAGAGAAAACATCTTCTACAAGATTGGTTTTCCAACAGAATTAGTGATATACCAAAGCTTCTAACTAACCTCCAATATGATCAAGGGAATTGTTAAGAAAAATCACATTATATACCAGAGGTATATTCCATATCACCCTTAAGAAAATGGGCAAGTAGAGGTGACTAACAAAGTATTAGAGATCACTTTGAACAAGGTGATCAACAACAACAAAAATGATTAGGAAGATAGACTTGTTAAGGCCACTTGGCCCTACAACACTACTTGGAAAATTACTACTAGGTTCACCCCATATGAGCTAGTATATGGAAAACAGGGCCTTATTATATATTGAGTTTGACACACATTAAGGATGGAAGCCCAACTCGGCATTGATCTTGCCAAAGCATGGGATGAAGGGCTACAACAATTAAAGTCACTTGATGAATATAGGGTGCATGGCTTATTTCATACCAAAGTGGTCCAATTATAAAGAAAAATATGGCATGAAAATCGTACCAAAGCAAGAACCTTCCAGGAGGGTGATTCAACCCACTTGTATGACTCAAGGTTTAAGGATTTTAAATGGAATCTCATGACCAGATGGATGGGACCTTATCTGGTTGAAAAATTCTATTATAATGGTTCATTCTAAATCAAAACTATAGATGAGGAGCATATTCCACTTTTGGTAGATGGTTATCAATTAAAATTCTACAAGAATCCCCTCTCCAGGGCTAAATTTAATGATTCAATAATAAGCAGTGGAATTTGAGATGAAGAGCATATTTCACTTTTGTTATATGGTTATCAATTAAAATTCTACAAGAATCCCCTCTCTAGGGATAAATTTACTGATTCAATAATATACAATTGAATTTGATTGCAACCCTCAAAATACCCACTCCATTCAGCCTCTTACCAATAAGAAAAGAAAAATTACTCAAATGAAAACCTCCTTTGAGGAACTTGAGGCAAACTCGTTAGCTGAAAAACTTTATGATGGATTATGTGAGTCTGATAAAAAGGAAAAATTATAAATAACTTTATGTGAAAGCCTCCTCCAAGGCACCTAGGGTAGACCTATTAGGTGAAAACCTCATTCAGGCAGCTAGTGGGCCACTAAGAGAGAAGAGAAAAGGAAAAAAGAGAAAATTGAAAAATGATGAAAATGATGAAAATTGAAAGTATTTCATCTTACCTCAATCTATGTGCAAGTATCATATAAAACAAATTAGCAAGATTGGTTGGTAAAACCAGCTTGCACATTTTTCCCAAGGCATCATATCATGCATTCTCAAAGGGTCTAAAAATAACCCCTACACCATTTTCCATAATCATCCACCATCCATAACATCATATCCACACTTCCAAATCCTTTTCATGCATTTATATCCACTTCCTTGAATTATTATAGGAAGGGTCCTGTAATGCTACGTCATGACCCAAATTTGATCAAAATATACATATCAAGACGTTTCTTTACATATAAGGTAAGGGAAATAATTAGAGCCATCCTAACACATAGACATTACATCAACATGCATTACCTCTCAGTTTTTTCTCCACCGATCATCATTTTAATCTTACAACAACTCAAAATCCTTGTCTTTTCCTTCAGATCCACCATAAAAAGAATATCTAACAACATCACCAGCTCTTCCTTGAATTATCAGTTCCCCTTGATGTTTCAAAAGAATATTTTGATGATCATGAGGGATTTATGTGATTACTACATGAGACTACACATTCCTATAGTAGCCTGCAAAAACCCTATAATCCCAAGCCTCCAGAACTCCTGAGAGAGATCATAACATGCCACAAATTTCTACATCTCTGGAGTAGCATTGGTAGTCAAGATACACTTTACAACTCAAAAAAATGACCTTTAGAAACTACAGGATCTCTTGTAGATTACTACAAGATCACTTGTTCAATAGAAATAACATCAAAGAACCTGCAAAAGTATCAAAGCAACCTTCAGGATGATCATAAGGTAAAACATCAAGTATGAGGATATAATAATCTTACCGTTTGAAATCATTCAAAACATTAGAAAGCATTAAGAGTGCAAAAAGGAAATGGTTTTATATCCAAATAATACAAGCAGAGGTCTCAATCAAATTTGGCAGAAGGCTTCACTTTTTCTTAGATGTCATCACACATGTGAGGGTGAATAAGAAAAAAATATGGGATAATTCAAAAGTAAGCCATTTTCGCCTATTGTTGGGTGCAGGAATTGCACTTAAGCAAACTCTTGAATACTTAATTGTCAACCCAGGGGTTTTGTAAACTTAGAGATGAAGCACAGACAATGCCAAAAGTGGTATGAACTTTTCCTATTCCTAATCCTACTTCTTAAAGGAAATGTTTGCAAAATCAGACAAAAAAAAATCTTAACGATAATTGACACCAAAGAAACTCTAACGCTGGAATGTAAAAGAACAATTTGCAAGTAAATCAAGTAAAGGAGTTTTCAAACAACTAGAAGCAATCTTAAATGTTGGATTGAAATGCTATGTTTATCTTCAGATAGATGGCTAACAGTCTAACAAGTGGGCCCTTGCAGAGATCTGTTTTCCTCTTTATCTTCCTTCTATACAAACAACATGTTCTTGTACTATTGCAATATGCTTGCACTAATGCAAGTACAATGCCTCTGTGTAAAAGTATATTTTGCCTCCCTTACTAAAGATTTATGTCTTTGTGGAGGTGCTCTAAGCCTCAGGGCTTAGATCACTATGTTTCTCTAACAAGAGACCATCTCTTGCACCGAGACAGAGTTTCCTTCACCAAAGTTTCCAATTTACTTTCGAAAAGATTGAAAGACATGCTGAAAAGAATTGCAATTGCAAACAAAATTCTGAGATAAATTATCTATGGAAAAGAAATTCTTTAATTAATTAAATATTGCAATGGAGGTAAACTTCATGAAATGAAAGCAACTCAAAGTAATCAAAGCAGTAGACTAAGTGATCTGCATGTATCATCTAGCTTCGGTAATCCACTTAAAATGTTTCTATTCTTTGTTCATAAGTCATAAAATGCAAGTATAAAGTGTCTGATAAATTCATGTAATCGTCCTCAAATCCTTCAGAAATGCACTCTTAATGTTAAGGATGATTAATGAAATTAATAATACATTTGCTTGCAAAAACAACCTAAAATGGTAAGCAATAAGAGAAATGCAATACTTGCTATGAAAGGAATAATTGAACCAGAGTGCAGGAAACTACATGCACTGGTACAAGAAGAGGCTTCCTACACGATCCAAGTGGAAGTAAATTGAAACCAAAATTGTGAGCAAAGAAATGCAAGAAAGGAATTACAAAAAAGAAATAAACTCAATCAACATCCAAGCCACGGATCCGCTCACACTTTACTGTGAAATAGATTTAAATTAGAACTTTAGAAGTAAATATAAAAACTGTTCACACCATGCAACTGCAAAGGGAAATATTCACACAGTTTTTCCAAATGACGAAAGCAGAAGGGTAAAGGAGCTGGCTTTGCTGGGTACTAGCCAACCATCTCATTTCCCATTTAAGAAATGAGAAGATTCAGCACTCAAGTACGCATGAAAGATAGATTAAACACAGTGTATGAATAACATGGCGAGTTCCTTGTATTACTTGATCAAAAAATGTACATAGTAGTGCGAGTCCAGCCTAGAGCCGAGGGCGATACCAAATTACATAGGAAATGAAATTATAGCCTAAGGGTCGCTAACTAGTTCTACCTAAAATCTACATTTTATACATTCTTTTGGCCTTAGCCATATTCCACTAATTACAGTCATTTTCCTATTCATGCCTTTCAGCCAAACAAACTAGCAACCAAACATTACAAAATTGGCTATCAGTTATAATAGAACATGTACTTCGCTGGCCGTAGACCATCCTTGGCAAATATCCGTGATTGTACGCCACTGATATCCATCCTCAATTAATCAACAACCAAACTCAGAGTCATGGATCAAAACGTCACCATAGAAAGATTCAGCTCACAGAAATCTCGGAACAATCATCATTGGCGGTGCAGGAATCTGCCTACATTGATCATGCTAACTCATAATTAACACTTAGTTTCTCAATTACTGATAGGAAATTAACATAAGTTACAAGAGGTACTTAATAGGTATGAAATCTATGTAAAAATGATTAATAAAGCACTTTAATAAATCTTAGTGTAAGATACGAAGCATATGCAGGAATAGGTAGTTATCTTGGACTAGTGCAGGAAAGAGAGGTTTAAGTCGAGATAAAATAGATCATGCTAACTCATAATTAACACTTAGTTTCTCAATTATTGATAGGAAATTAACATAAGTTACAAGAGGTACTTAATAGGCATGAAATCTATGTAAAAATGATTAATAAAGCACTTTAATAAATCTTAGTGTAAGATATGAAGCATATGTAGGAATAGGTAGTTATCTTGGACTAGTGCAGGAAAGAGAGGTTTAAGTCGAGATAAAATAGAGGTTAATGTTTATAGAAATGGGGTAAAAATACATAAATTTGGGACACCAACATCCTCCCATCCCTATGTTGTTGCATTTTCTCACACAACATTTTACCTTCTGCAAAAAAATCCTCAAAGAATGAGTGGCCAGCTCTCAATCATGAACTTTGATGCTTATTCATGCTTTCACTATCTTCGTTGTTTTACCTCGAGCTCTTCTCAATTGATTAGTCACCTTCTTGAGGCGTTTGTAGCATTTGGAAGCCTGATACTTCCATATTTTTAATTGCTTCTTCTGCCTTTTTACCTCTGCAAGTAGCTCTAGCTCGCTTTGCTTCTGCAAATTTTTCTCCTTCATGGCCTCGTTCAAAGCCTCTAGGTCAAGAAATTGCTACTTCAAATCTAATATTGTTGAGGTAGAGAGTCGAGGGTTCCATGCTCAGCTTTTTAGGTTTGAATGTCTTCTCTACAACGAACTTGAAACAGGTCCCATTGTTGTCAAGGTCAAGGCCGTCCAATATCTGCATTATGACGTCATCAAAGGTTTTTGCACTCAAGGTTTCCTTGTCATCGAGGGTTTTGATGCCCTCCATAACCTTCATGCCAAGGGTTTCAGCGCCTTGTGCACTCAATTACTCAAGGTTTTCAATACCCTATTCTTCCAATTCCTCAAGGGATTTAGTTTGACCCAACAGGGGTTTCAGTACACTGTCTTTCTAAGACAATAGGGGCTTCAGTACCCCATTCTTCTAAAACAGCACGGGCTTCAATATCTCATTCCTCAAAATCATTAAGGGTTTCAATGTCCGACCCACTGAAATTATCAAGGGTCTCTACATGTTGTTCCTCTTCATCCTCATGACCCTCTGCTTGGACTTCACCTGTACTCGGTGTCGTCTTCCTCTTCCTTAATCTGCTAAAAAAAGTTGACAACAATACATTGTCTTTTGCGTTCTCTTCATCTTCCATGGTGTGTGCTACTACATCTACAAGCAATGAAAGGTTATGAACTTTAAGGAAAACTTGGGGTGATTCATCAATTATAACCAGATAGTTCGATTGGTTCGTCCCTTGAGAGACTGTCCTATTCCTCACCGAGGTTCTGGTCTTTCTCTTCTTAGCCGAGGGTGGAGTGTTTTGGATAGTCGTCCTCCCTACTTGCACCGGTGTGCTTTCACCTTTCTGCTTGGCAAGAGATGATGTCTCTTATTTCCTTTTCTTACTTGTACTCGTGCTAGCAGAATTCCCTGCACTCCTTGCCCGAAACTCTTTCAATAATGCTCCCTAGGTTACTCCTTTTTCTTCCAGCTTCTTCTTGACTAGGATCGTGATAAGCCCATGATGGTATAGCTTGCTTGAAAATTGGCTCGTGTTCCCACTCTGCAGGCCCTTCACCATTTTCTCAAGACTTTTGAGAAAGTAGTAAGGGAAATTAATCAATTTTCCCAAATCGAAGTGCAGTAATAGCCAAAGGTGATATACAAATGTCAATGTGTAACGTCCCTCACCAGTCACGAATTTCTGCAGTATGAATAGGAGGTCTCGCCACTTCCGGGTCATGGCACTTTGCGGAAGGCCCTTCCTCAAATCAACCTTAAGCTTCTTTTCAACCATGAATCGGTGCCATCGTTTCCTCCCAAGCGCTCCTTTTAAACCAATGCTCCCCTATAAGTGGCAAGCCTATAGCTTGCACAATAGGCTCCTTTGTGACTTCGAACTTCAATGAGCCGACCCTGACTCAACATCCTTTAAATGTCTTCATGAACTCCAATACCACAACCATGTCAAACCCTTCAAACTTCTCTAAATATGGTAGGAACCTGGATTCTTACAATAGTGCAAGACTGTTCTGGTGTTCTATAGTTTTCTCAATCTCCTACAAAGACAACCGCTCACCCCTTATAGGTGCCATGTCGAACTGCACTTCACCCTTTCCGGTCACAACCTCGAAAGAATTCCAGCGAGTGACACCAACGCTTTCCGAGAGATTTATGCCAGAGGTTTCTCACCCTTCGTCTTTTCAGTCCCATTCCCTAGGTCATGATGAAAACATCTCTTTGTATTAGGTGCATATTTGTATCAACCCATTGCAGGTGAGTCATAATGATTGGGTGTAGTGGAGGTTTATGCGGTGGGGGCGCAACTGTTACAATGATCGAGTTACAGGGTAAGGTAATAATGAACAAGAAATGTGAAATTATTTCAAGGTGAATTTAGGCTATCAGACAACAGTACTATCCCATAGTCTTCCTCGTGTTGGGCCGTTAATATGTCATTATTATTATCACTTTTGAACGCTTATTCCACCCATTTCTACCATTCTTTATCACGTCATTTATCATAATTTATCATATAATTCTATTTTATAACTATTTATGCTCTTATGGATAAATATTATTTCTTCTCCTTTATTTTTAATAAATTGATTATTATGCATGTTTTTACCAATGATGGTTTATTAATAAAATTTTCACCATTTTAGCCTCTAAGATATTTTCCAGATTGAAGATTTGATCTCCAGCTCATCATTAAATATCCCATCTCAGAAATTCACTAGAATAAGAAGTGACAATTTTGCATTGGACATTTTGGGCAAATGGAGAAGAAACTAGAAGTCTAAAACATGGGTTTTGTCCAGAACGGACCAAACTAGTTTTTCAATGAGCCATTCTCCCAAATTCAGTCTGTACTAAGAGAAACGGAAAGTTCTCTTAAGACATGTTTCTCAAATTTGTTGTTGTGGCCGTTTTCCAAAATATCTCAGCTGCAATGCCAAATTCGACTTGCTCTTGTTGAATGATTGATGAAGAGATATTCCAGATAGGATCTTGTTCATCAATTTGTTGTGAGCAATACAATTTTGTAATGAGAATCATATTGTAATCATCTCTGTTGTAACTACTCTCTGCTTTCTCTGTATTTAAATGAAAACAAAGATCAGAGAAGGGGATTCATTATTCATGATGGGATAGATTATGAGAAATTAATTTAGGTATTATTAGAGATAGGATGGGATTACCATTGTAATTCCTAAGGCTTTTGTTGTTGTAATGATTTCACAGTTTGATGATTAATAAATAAAAGAGTTGTTGTTCCATTATTTGATACTGGAGTAAGTTCGACGGTGCTTCACTGGTGGCTAAGGGCCCAGCCCTGGGTGGATCCACTTGATTCTTGTACCATTATTTTACAGTTCTATTCATGTGATGGTTTGATTTACTTTTCATTGCTTTTGAGTTGCATTGCTTTCTAACTTCCTGTTTTTGTACATTTTCCTGAAATTGTTTTGAGCATGAAATCGCAATTGGATTCTGTTGTTATTTTCTTCCACCATAACAAATATTGTTATTCATTACAACTTGAATTGTTATGTTGTTCATTTTGGTTATAAAGCTTCATTGTTCACTTCAGATTCTGTCATGCATTACAGATTGCTGCTTATTTAGTATTGCTGCTCATTTCTATCAATTTCGTAGTGTTATTCATTTCCATTTAGTATTGTTTTTCATTTAGCTTTACGGTTCATTTCCATTTAGCGTTGTTGTTCATATTCAATAATTTATTATTATTGTTCCTTTCCATTAATATTTCGTTTCTATAAGATGAGCTTTGCTGTTCAATTCATTTCTGCTAAAGTTAAGCTTTGTTGTTCAATTTTTAAATAGAGTTAGTCACTATTCTTTTCTGCAAGGATTTGATTTCATCTTTTAATTGATATTGCAGCAAGTGTGTTTTAGTAAGCATTTCCAATTGAATTCCCATTTCCAGTTATTTTCTTCAGTGTGGATTGAAAAATTAACAACTGTAAAGAACATTGACTATAGTTGTCTAAGTTTTCAGATTATGGATCATGTTTATGTTTGATTTCATTTATAGCAGTTGATAGAGGAAAGAGTTATCACTATTGCATCCTTGACTGATAAATTGTTGTAGTTTTCTGAGTGAATGATTTAAGTTTTAGAGTGTTAAGTTTCTTTGAATTGTAAATAGATTTTATTTCAAGCATTCATTTACTTTTGCATTTTAAGCACTATACTACAAAACATTACTCTTGAACAAGTGACTGCCTCAGACTGAGTACACTCTTGAAATAAAAAATCATCCTTGGGTTGAAAATTAATGTGAAGATAATTAGGAGTTAAAAAGACACCTTTTATCACTCAACACCTCGTAATTTAATCAAGACATACTTCAACACTTATTAAAAAAATTAGATTTCAAAACCCTATACACCTTGCACTTAAAAAAAAAATCCTAAGTCGGTATATGATGAAACAGAGTATTAATTGAAACATGCAAAGCTATGATATATTAGTACTCATGTGCAGGAAATTAAATACCCATAAACATCCTTTATAAGACACTCCTGGACTTTGCGAATTTTATTTTACACTTGCTTTCACAGTCAGTTGCGTTCTTGCACTAAACCTGCTTGCACCGTGTCGTAATTACACTACGCGCCTTGCACCAGGGACTTTCACCAAAACAAAAAAATTCTGACAGAACAAAATTCTGTAGCTGGACTAAAAAAATTTTCCTCAATATACAAGAAAAGTTTTATTCGCCACCCTTTGTTGTTTCACGAGCATGCCTTCTGGATTGACTGCATCAAATTCTGCAATCAATTTATGAGGGAATAAAGAAGTGGGAAGGGGGTAAAAAAAAAATTGAATGGGAAGGAACATTACATCAGGAATTCAAGAAACAATATCACCAAGGGGGGCGATAAACGAAATGGGATGTGGAAAAAAATTCAAGGGAAAAGAGGGATTTTATGAAATCAGGCAAGGGTAGTTTTCTTAGAATAAAGAGGAAGGTAATTCATTGGGGATTTTAGAAAAGAAACTAGTGGGAATTTTTGAAATGGAAAATAGAAGAAAAGTAAAGTTTTTACCTTGAAATTTGCCTGCACTAGTGTAGGAAAAAGTAATTGCATTGGGAAGAAAGTATTTAATTGAACAAAAATTTCCATGCTTGTTACCCCAAACTTGGGTAAGTGCTTAGTTTCGTGAACCTGCTTCTTCTTGGTGGTATCCAACATATCTAAAAGATCAAATAACATTCCCTTTTTATTAAAATTTTGATCTCCCTTCTAGCATGTTGGTTTTCAGGTTGATCATTTGGAAATCATGTCAATCAACTGATTTTCATAATTATAGTAAAAAAAATCTTTTTATACTTTTTATTTTTGTCATTTTTTTTTCTTTTTATTATTTTTTTAATAAGGACAAGAAGGAACCAAATATTTGACAAGTTGGTGTTACCACCTACCAACTCCTTTTCAAATGGTTTTTAGACTTGCTGCATGAAATCTCCTTTAGTAAGGAGATGAAAATATACCTTCAATCTATGCCCGTTTACCTGGAACACAGAACTATGTCCATGAATAGTTTTGATTTCTACCACTCCATTTTTGAACACTTTGACCACCTCATAGGGTCTCATCTAGTGTGCACAGAATTTTCCTTTAAAATATTTGAATCTAGAATCATAAAGGAGTACCCAATCACCTGGTTGGAACTGCTTCTTCTAAATGGACTTTTCATGCCACTTCTTGCATTGTTGTTGAACCAAGATGTTGGGTTGAATAACATCCCTTCGAAATTCATCTAACTCATTAAATTGTAGAAGACACTGCTACTATGCTTTAGAGAGATCTAACCCCAATTGAACTGCAGTCCTGAAAGTCTTGATCTGGAATTATATCAGCAAGAGGACCTATTTTCCATACACCAACTCATATGGTGTGTGTCCTATGTTGTTTTTGCAAGTGGTTTGATATGCCCACAATGCTTCCAGTAATTTTTCAACCCAATCCTTTCTGTGCATATTTATCAATTTTGTGAGGATGGACTCAATCACCTTATTTGTGGACTCCACCTGATGATTTTCTTGTGGGTGATATGGTGTAGATTTCTTGTGACGTATTTTGTATTGCTCCATCACACCCTATACTAGATTAGAAATAAACTGTGGTCCATTGTCAGAAAGAATTTCTCTAGGCACACCAAATCTAGTAAATATTTCAGTAAAAAGAAAATCAACGACTCTTTCATTAGCAAAAGAAACAACTTTAGCTTCTACCCATTTCGTAACAAAATCTATACAAACCAAAATATGCTTTTTATTTGATGCTGTTGGATTTATTGGTCCTATGAAATCAATGTCCCATTTTTCAAAAGGCTCAATCATAACTTGAGGATATAAAGGAATTTCATTGGTTTGATTAGGCTAGCCAACTCGCTGACAGTTATCACACCGCTTGACATATTGTTGGAATCCTTAAACAAGGAAGGCCAAAAATAGCCAGCTCATAACACTTTGTATGCAATCCATTTATCGGTGAAGTGACCCCCGCAAGGTTCATCATGGGCAGCTTTTAAAATATCAAACACTTATTCCTTTCTTACACATCTACAAATACTGAGATCTACTCTAATGTAAATGAGGTATCCTTGGATCCAGGAATATGCAGCACTTTTCTGTATGATATTCCGCTTTTCATGAGTGGATAAGTGAGGTGGTGATTTTCCAGTAACTAAATAGTTAGCTATGTCAACAAACCATGGTGATTTTGTTGACACAGAAAAAAAATGTTCATCAGGAAAATCATCATCAACAGGAATTGCTTCACCAACATTATTTAACCTTGAAAGATAATCTGCTACTACATTTGATTTTCCTGTTCTATCAACAATAGTAATATTAAATTCCCATAATAATAGTAACCACCTAGTCACTCTACTGCTAGTTAATGGTTTATTCATCAAATATCTTATTATAAAATGATCAGTATGCACAAACACTTCATATCTTGTAATATAATGTTTGAATTTCTTAATGGAAAAAATTACAGCTAAAAACTCTTTCTCGGTAACCGTATAATTGAGTTCGGTGGGTGACAAGTTTTTACTAATGAAATAAATATCATAAGATTGTTTGTCTTCTTCTTGTCCTAAAGTTGTGCCAATAGCAGTATCTGAGGCATCAAAGGAAATATGAAATGGCAAAGACGAGTTTGGTCCTCTTAAAATTGGTGCCTGTACTAATTTTTCCTTCAATGTCTCAAAGGACTGTTCGCAAGTTGTGGACCAAGAAAAATCATTATCCTTAGCCAAAAGTAGGAAAAGGGGGCTAGCTATCCTTGAGAAATTCTCAATGAATCTCGTATAGTAGCCCACATGTCCTAGAAAATCTCTCACTTCCCTTTGAGTTTTGGGTATAGGGAGACTCAAAATTACTTCTATTTTTGTAGGGTCAACCTAGATACCTTTTGTCAAAAATAAGATGGCCAAGTACCACCCCCGCCTTGCACATTAATCTGCATTTCTTGTCACTCAAGGCAAGATGAGTTTCTTGGCAGCAAAGAAGCACTTTTTCTATATTCTTGAGGGCCTCTTGAAATGAATCACCGAACACAGAGAAGTCATCCATATCAATTTCTACACACTCAAGGTCAGCAAAAATAGCCAAGCCTGCCTTTTGAAAGGTAGTCGGGGCATTACATAGCCCAAAAGGAAGCAATCAGTAAGCAAATGTACCCCATGGACATGTAAAATTGGTTTTGTCTTGATCCTTAAGTGTATATGTATCTAGTTATATCCACTAAAGTCGTCTAGAAAAAAAAGTACTTATTACCAGCAAGGGTATCGAGTACCTAATCGATGAAAGGAAGGGGGAATTAATATTTGAGAGTGGCCTTGTTCAATTCTCTATAGTCAATAGAAATGCGCCATATCCCGTCTTTTTTCGAGACTAATACTAATGGAGAGACCCACTGGCTGTCAGAAATGGGACAGATAAAATCAACATCTTAGAGTTTTTGCAATTCTTCCATTACAACATCTCTTAGGGTTGGGTTCAATCGCCTTTGGGGTTGTCAGACAAGTCGGGCTCCATCCTGAATATAAATATGGTCTGTACAAGTTTCAGGAGGGATGCCTTTCATATCTTCATAACCTCATGCAAAGGCATCAATATGGTTCCGCAACAAATTCACAAGTTGCTCTTTCTAGGAAGGATCCAAGTTTGAACAGATATACAAGAATTTACCTGGAATAATTTCAACAAGAGTGGTATTAAGCTCAAGAGTACACAAAGGTGTCACTAGAGATGGTGGTGGTGGAGGTAGAGAGTCATATCTTTCCTGAAAATCTAGACTAAAAATCTAACTCAATGACACAAAATTAGGCATGGTGTCTAGTTTGTTTAGGAAGTCTTGAATCTCACCCTCATGCAAGGACTTAGCGTTCTAATGTATCAAGGAAACAGGTTGAGTCTCCTCATCATTACTGTACTCTAACCATAAAGTGTCTTGAAGCTCATGAATGGATCTAGTGGGTGGATACAAGGTGAACTTCTTCCTGGAATCTCCATGGGAAATATACATATCACCAAAACGACATCTGATATAAGCATCGACCATAGCAAGCCATGGTCATCCCAAGATCAAGGGATTTCCTCCCACAGGAATATTTGGCTAAAGCACAATGAAATCTATGGGATATTCCCAAGAGTCTAAGGAAACGACCACATCATCCAACACCCCTTCGGGCTTGATTTTAGATCTATCTGCTAGTTCAAGCACTGTGGGAGTAGGACGAATATGGACTAATCCAAGTTGATCCATGGTTTTCTTGGTCATAACATTAATGATTGCCCCTAGGTCTATAAGTACATTGGAGACAATGACATCACCTATTTGAACAGAGACAACAGGGTTTTCGGGGTCGATATATTTTTCCATGTGCATACACCCTGTCATTAACTCTGCTGCCCTACCAACAAATTGAATAGTTTGAGGTTCCAATCTTCTCCTTCCTAGCTTCTTGAGACAAATTTCCCTAATGATTTTTGTACAAATTGGGATCTCTTTAATAGATTGGAGCAAAGGTACTCTTATGGAAAGGCTACTAAGATCAGAAGCTAGGCTAGACTCAGGAATGAGGTCTTTCGTCTCCATAAATAACCTCTCTGGATAGGGAGGTCGGTTGGAAGAAGATGGCAAGGGCTTAGAAGGTACACGAATAGGCTGAATGGTGTCATCTTCTTTGGAATGGTTAGGAGTTTCCTCCTCTCCTTTCTCATTGATAATCACCATAGGCTTCTTTTGATTTTCTAAGGTTACTACCTTCCCTGATCTCAATTGGAGATCATTGACTCCAACTGGCATAGACTGAGATATGGATGAAGAAAGTGGGTTCATAGAATGGATCATGTGTATCGCTTTATTATTGGGTTTGGATAAAGGTTGAGTAGGAAGATGATAAGGTCAAAATGATGGAGGTAAAGGTAATTGTGGCATAGGTTGACTCAGCTGAGGTAATGATGGTTGTTGCATTGGGTAAGGTGCATATGTAGGAGGGTATGATTACATAGGTGCAGGATAGGAAATATTTGAATGATGTGAATGGTTTGGCCCTCTCCATCCTTGTTGCCAAGATTGGGAGCATTTTCCATGCTGATATTGGTTCCCATGCTACCAATGTTGAAAGTGACCAGTGTTAGGATAGGAATATGAGTGTGCATTATAACCAAAAAAAAGTGGTGGAGGTTCAAGAACCATACCTACACTTACCGGAGGGAAATTTCTTCATGCTCCCATAGCATACAGTGATTCAGCTTCAGGTTGTCCTCCCTCAAGTACAATTTTAAGCCCAAGTATGGAGGGACATTTTTCTATAGCATGGTTCTCTACACAAATTGCACATTTATTAGTTTCTTTAATATCTAGAGGAAATTCTCTTAAAGGATGCTTTCTTCTACATCTTGGATAGAAAATAGACAATGACTCTTACTCTTCTATAAGTTTTTGCTGAAACTTCAAAGACTCTATTTGTTTACTAACAATATTCATTATTTCAATTTTCATATTGTCAATTTTGTTTTCTAATCCAATAATCATAGCATCAGTAGATTCGGTTTTCCTTGTTTCTATTCTGAATTCCTTTACCGGATATATATTGGTTCCTCAAGAATTTCCTGCACAAGTCACATATCTCATCAAAAGGTTTTTGAGAAATATCCCCTTGTCCTAACAAATTTAGATTATTCCTAGCATCATCAGTAAGTCCACGTGAGAACAAGGTTCTAATGGTACTTAGATCAAATTTGTGCTTTGACCTTTGGAGGATGTACAGGAATCTCTCCAAGTAGTCCTCTAGCATCTCATCATCATTTTGCACAATAGTAAAGATTTCATCTTGAATATCTCTAGTTTTACAATATTCTTGATATTTCAATAAGAACACTCTCTTCATTTTCTCCCAAGAAGTTATAGTGTTTCCTCCTAGTCCCATGAACGAGCGGAGTGCTGCGTCCTTGAGAGTTGTAGGAAACAACTTTAACTTTTGGGCATCATATGAATAATCATAACTTCTACACAAAATATCAAACTCAAATAAGAAAGAGTCTGGGTCTTCATGTACCTTACCATAGAAATGAGGAAGAGCTTATGGTGAAATATTTTTCATTTGTACTTGTGTATTAGGATTCACAATCAGGAATCTGTAAATGGACTATTCCTCATTTACTTGATTTTCACCACTTCCTTCTGCATGGTCTTCCTCATCTTCCATTGTTGTTCTTTAACACGAACCACTCTCAATAGGCTGAGAAAGTCTGACTATGGATTCCAATAGTCCCCTTCTTCCCCTTTATGGGTTGTGTCACACCTGAACCACTGCTACCAAAGCCCAAGTGGATTGTTCCTACATGATGAGTCTAAGTTTGTTTGGAATTTATTCCTACAAAAGAAGGCCTAATATGAGATTTAGTTTCATATTTTTCAACATTTGTTTGGCCCCTAGTGGGCTTTGGGCCCCTACATCTTTTAGGCATTCATTTCAAAAAAATGACAAAACAAAATTCGAATAAAAACTACAATTTTCAAAAAAATAAATTAGCACCTATAAATTCCTTCAAACAATAGAAGCATACTGTAGAAATAAAAATAATAGCAGACTTACCCCTATTACAAAAAAAGGAAAATTCTTACCAATTCAAATTGCCTCCTCAACAATGACACCAAAATGTTGGGTGCAGGAATTGCACTTAAGCAAACTCCTCAACACTTTATTGTCAACCCGGGGGTTTCGTAAATGTAGAGACGAAGCACAAGCAATGCCAGAAGTGGTATGAAATTTTCCTATTCCTAATCCTATTTCTTAAAGGAAATGTTTTTAGAATCAGACAGAAAACAATCTTAAACGTAATTGACACCAAAGCAACTCTAGTGCTGGAATGCAAAAGAACAGTTTGCAAGTAAATCAAGTAAAGGAGTTTTCGCACAACTAGAAGCAATCTTAAATGCTGGAATGAAATGCTATGATTATCTTCAGATAGATGGCTAACAGTCTAACAAGCAGGCCCTTGCAGAGATCTATTTTCCTCTTGATCTTCCTTCTACACAAACAACCTATTCTTGTACTATTTCAATATGCTTGCACTAGTGCAGGTACAGTGCCTATGTGTAAAAGTATATTTTATCTCCCTTACTAAATATTTATGTCTTTGTGGAGGTGCTCTAAACCTCAGGGCTTAGAGCACTTTGTTTCTGTGACAAGGGACCAACTCTTGCACTGAGGCAGAGTTTCATCCACCAAAGTTTCTAATTTACTTTTGAAAAGATTGAAAGACGTGCTGAAAAGAATGGCAATTGCAAATGAAATTCTGAGATAAATTATCTATGGAAAAGAAATTCTTTAATTAATTAAATCTTGCAATGGAGGTAAACTACATAAAATGAAAGTAACTTGAATAAATCAAAGCAGTAGTCTAAGTGATATACATGTATCAGCTAGCTTCGACAATCCACATAAAATGTTTCTGTTCCTTGTTCATAACTCATAAAATGTAAGTATAAAGTGTCTATGATAGATTCATGTAATCGTTCTCAAATCCTTCAGCACTCAATATTAAGGATGATTACTGAAATTAATAATATATTTGCTTGCAAAAACAACTTAAAATGGTAAGCAGTAAGAGAAATGCAATATTTGTTGTCAAAGAAATAACTGAACCAGAGTGTCGGAAACTACATGCACTGGTATAGGAAGAGGCTTCCTGCATGATCTAAGAAGAATCAAATCGAGACCAGAATTGCGAGTAATGAAATGCAAGAAAGGAATTACAAGAAATAAATAAACTTAATCAACTTCCAAGCCACGGATCCACTCACACTTTACTATGAAATAGATTTAAATCAAAACTTTAGAAGTAAATATAAAAACTATTCACACCATGCAACTACAAAGGGAAATATTCACAGAGCCTTTCCAAATGATGAAATCACAAGGGTAAACGAGCTCAGTTGGGTGGGTCCTAGCCAACTAACTCGTTTCCCATTTAAGAGACGAGATGATTCAACACTCAAGTACACATGAAAGATAGTTTAAACACAACGTATGAATAACATGGTGAATTCCTTGTATTACTTGATCAACAAATGTACATAGTAGTGTGAGTCCAACCCATAGCCGAGAGTGATGCCAAATTACATAGAAAATGAAATTACAACCTAAGGATCACTAGCTAGTTCTACCTAGAATCTACATTTTATACATTCTTTCGGCCTTAGTCATATTCCACTAATTACAGTCATTTTCCTATTCAGGCCTTTTAGTGAAATGGACTAACAACAAACATTTCAAAATCAGCTATCAGTTATAATAGAATGTGTACTTCACTAGACGTAGACCATCCTTGGCAAATATCCCTGACTGTGCGCCACCGATATCCATACTTAGTTAATCAGCAACTGAACTCAGAGTCATGGATCAAAACATCTGCGTGGAAAGATTCAGCTCATGGAAATATTGGAACAATCATCGTTGGCAGTGCAGGAATCTGCCTGCATTGATCATGCTAACTCATAATTAACACTTAGTTTCTCAATTACTTCTAGGAAATGAACATAAGTTACAAGAGGTACTTAATAGACATGAAATCTATGTAAAAATGATTAATAAATCACTTTAATCAATCTTAATGTAAGATATGAAGCATATGTAGGAATAGGTAGTTATCTTGGACTAGTGCCGGAAAGAGAGGTTTAAGTCGAGATAAAATAGGGGTTAATGTTTATAGAGATGGGGTAAAAATAGAGCAATTTGGGACACCAACACTTATTTATGAAAAGGAGAAGTGGAGCACGAAGATGCTCAAGATCGACAAAAGGTAGTTGAGGGCCAAATTAACCACTGTGCATTGAGCTTTCTATCACCCCCCACCAACACTATCTCCACTTAGCCTTGTGATCAACTTCAAGTTTTCCACCTATCCTAAATATAAATTTTACATGAAATTAGTGCTACAAATCCTTAATGAATCTTACCATCACTATAGGAGAAGGTTACAGATATCACTTTTAGAAATTGTGAGCTATATGAACAAGCTTGTAATGTGCTACAAGACACAGAGGGTCCTACTATAAGACATAGAATTTCACCCAAAATGATCACAAAGGTCCTCATAATATAATAAATCAAGGTCTCCTCAAAAAACTCCTAATTCCAACTCCCTTACATATATTTTTCACAATTGATGCTCAATTGCTTAAATTTGTTAGTAAGCAAGTTTTTTGTGTCAAGTTCTAAATTAAACAGAGGATTAAACAATCAAATTCTTTTGTCCTTAAAGTACAAATGTGAAAAATGATTTAGAGTATGGAGTCATAATTTTTTCTAGAATAATTGGTTAAATTACTACGCATTTTCCCTTAGCTATAGGATCCTTTGCTGCCATAGGAAATCCCTAATTCCTGCAGCAACATAGAAACAAGTATTCCCTTGTAAAAAAAATATATCCAAACCTGTCAAGAGTTGTGTCATACAATGGGAGGGGGGATCCAAAAGATAAAACCCACAGATACCACTAAAATCATTAGAATCTTGATGTTAGGGATATCTTAGAAAATTGTCACTTGTTACGTTTCTTTGAGAAATTAACAAGATATGATGATGAAATTGCCTGAGGGTTTTCCTTAAACCTACATCACCCTAAGGGCCATGATGTAGTCACTATACTTAAAGGGATGATAATATACATTGATAAAGACTTAATCAATAGGGTCACTACCCTTCCAAATGGAATTCAATGGATTAAAGAGGACAAGCATGAAGCCATCAGTGAAAAAAGAGGATTTTTCCTCCCTAATGAGCAACCAGATGAAGAAAAAAATGGGATCATAAGGGAAAGCCTATCACACCCCATGGACGAAGTAGCATATCATATCCTCAAGTATAATTCATGTGAAGGAATAATAAGCATCATATATGATTATCAATTTAGGTTCCCTTATCAATTAATATTCCAAGTTGACCTACCTATTCATGAGAGGCTAATTATCCTACATTTTTTGATTCAATCCCTAAAAGAGATGAGTATCAAAGTGAATAAAGGAAAAAAAGAATATTTAGCCCATCATGGCCTAATATATTAATAGTCATGGATGAAATGGAAAATATTTAGTACCCTCTCCCCTTGGTAGACTTTGTTGAAATGGATAGACAGGCCTTCTTAGAGGCCCAAGCTGAATGAACAAAGCCTGAGATAGAGTTGATTGAGACAAAATTGGATAAATTAGAAATGGAAGAAATAGAGTTGGAATAACATCAAGCTAAATTTACAAACCCTCATGTAGAGCTTCAAATAGAAATGATAGAGTCACAAATGGAACCAATAGGGTGTCAAGAAGATATTTAGAAACCACAAAAGAAGCTAAATAAAAATATGAGGATAGGAAGTAGAAATCCTTGTAGCATAAAAATAAGGAGAAGAACCCTTGGAAGAGGAATAAAAATGAAATTCATCTATCCCTAAAGCACTCAACACCTCCATAAAACTAAGGATAAGCATATCTTCCTAATATTCTACTTAGACCATGAAGAGAAAAATAATAAGTATATCTTCCTAATATTCTACTTAGACCATGAAGAGAAAAAGAAAATGAATACAATACAATGGCAAGCCATGGCCACCATCTCCAACTCCTATCATTGTTGAAGAGACCTGTAGCCCAAAAAAACAAGAGCTTTAGGATGTGAAGGGGAAAAAATCAAAGGTTCCAGAGGTGAAAACATAAAAAAAAAAATCTTCTTAATAAGGAAATGAGGTTGCAAGTGCAATCAAAAGGAAAAAGTGCTTAGCTATGGGAGAAGATTACATTACTATAGTAGCATCATGCAGAGTTATAAGAACATATTTCTTTCTATAGGAACAAATTACAAGATTATAGATTGAAATGGAATCAATGCAACTAGTTAAAAGGAGATCCACCTCCTTCTATTCTTAGATTGAGGAATGAAAAATACTCCCTATACATGTAGTGACCACAACTATTCCTTACAATAGAACAAGAGAAGGTTGAGACCCACCGATAGAAGAAGATTGTAGATTCCAAAGGAGTTGTTGATATAGGAAAGTTGGAAGATGAAATGAAGAATATGAGAGAGGAAATGACACTCCTTAGATTTGATGAAGCAAAAATTAGGCATCTCCTAGAAAGAGAAAAACAGACAGTAAAGGGCCCAATTGAAGGAGACACAAGGATTGTTGCAGAAGAAGGAAACTCAGGTTGTAACCTTGAAGCAAGTTTGGGCACCATGGAACATATTTCCTTAAAATAATTGAATTGTAATAAACCCTAAAAAATATAATCATTTGAGGGACAAATGGTATCAATTTCAAATAAAAATTCTTTCACAAAAAGGATTGCTCTCTCTCTCTACAATATTTCAAGGACTTCATCAAATTTTTCCCTCAATGTAGCACAGAAGATAAGGCCAAGGTTGCTAAATTTCACATTCACAACCTTATGATTACAGATATGACCATGTGGGACCCAAATCCATAGTTGGGTCATGCATAGCTAATGTCCCTAGCATCTTAGCTAAGACATGAAGAGGTCGGAGCTAAACAAGTGAAAAGAACTATGGATGTAAAGTTGAAAGTCCCACTTTGGATCATACATGAACATCCCAATCCATATATCCTCACTTCCACTCATGCACTCTTAGTAGTGGATCCTAAAGTGGTGGAAGTCTACAAACAGAGGCAAGTGGAGGCCATCCTCCACTTTGAGGATACTTTTAGGTTATTGGGAGAAGAGATATCATAGGCTTACCAAAGGAGATGGAAAGCACTACCTCACAACATGAAGATCAAAGAATACCATTCCCCTAATAGGTTGCAAGCTACACTTATCAAAACCCCCTTGTATAAGAGAATCATTCATAGGCTTGGATTCTAATGGATTGGACTTAGATTCAATCCACCCCTATTTTTCGGACTACATGAGCATCAATTTTAGGAAGAAGAGTAGGCAGGCCCTTCTACTCAGTAGGCACACCCACCTCTAACATGGCATGGAACATAAAACAAGTAATCATGGAACTAAATAAGGAAAAACATATGAAAGAGGAGGAATAGGTTGCTCAAAGGGTGAGCAATAGTTTCAGTATTGGGGTATGATGGGCCTCCCATTTAGGTAAAACATAAGGGCCATCTAACCTTTCCTAGGCACATAATGTTTGTATTAGACTTTCCTTTTTACACTTCATAATGTTTTCTTAGCTTCAATGAGTTCTTATGGAGGTTAAAGATATTTATCATGCTTTATGTTCCTAATGTGATTATTGTGTCAGATATTGAGAATATTTTTTACAGATTAAGAGGATATCTAGTCATAGAGATTCATGGGACTTATCCCTTACTATAGAAGGTTTAAACTTAGCTGGCTTGGAGCAATAAATACTCATTCATGTACCTACAAGGTCACTCAGGGAGCATGATCATATTTTCTAGGAATTTTGGGTGGGAAGAATTCCTGCTTTCATGGAAGTTTCCCTCATTAGTTTTTGTATAAATAGAGGGCTCTTGTATCCCACTAGAAAGAAAGCAGTGAGTAGAAGTAAAAGGATGATAGTGTAGAAAGTCTAATTTTCAAGTTCTACAACTTTTCATTATGAATCAACAATTATTCAATAAATGAAAGACATATTTTGTTTTAGTTCTTAGTCTATTTCTCCTTCAAGGATATGATCTTACTTGGGTTATATCCAACCCCAGGCGCTCAAGACACCTATTGTATCATCATTCTTTATGCACTTGTTCATTTATGTGATTTATTTCTAGGTATTGTTTTTATGCAGGATTAATTAGCCTATTTCTTAACATTATTTTCTTGCACATCATTTGAGCACTAAATGATAGATTTGGTAGTAATTATATTATTCAGTTAGAAACCTTATTTATTCCTTTGAGTTCATTTTAGTTGTTGATATTTATTATTTTTCCATCATTTATATTTTATTGTGACAACAAATTCCCCTGCTTTTACAGTTATAGGAGACTATATCCACACATTTTTCTAAATAATTTCTTCTACCACTATTATGAAGATGAGGGCATGAGTTCTTTATCATTTCTTATCCTTATTTAGCCTCCTTTTACCTTCCAACTGTTAGAAATTAATTAATGGAGTAATGAAATACACAAAATATTATAGAAACAAAAATACATAAACACATAAAACAAGAGAGACAAATATACGTGGTTCACCCAATTTGGGCTACATCCATGGAGAAACACCCAATCCTTCATTTTATATTATCCAGCAAAATGAAGAGATACAACCTACAGTAGATCCGTTGTAATTTCCCCTTTTCTCTCACATGGCCTCCTCTCTCTCTCTCTGTCGCTCAAAATAATAATACACAACTACAATATAATTCCCTCATATAAACCAAGTGTTTCCTTATAGCGAAGCGCAAAAAAAAAAAAAAAAAAAAAAAAAAAAAAAAAAAAACCACCTGAATTAACATAACTTCTAGCATCATATCATCCACCTAATGAATGGCCCAGATTGGCTACGAACTTACAATATTTTACAAGTGATTTTTTCATTCATTTTTATAGCTTCGAGGTGTTGCCCCAGAACCCCCTCCAGGGGGGGATCATTGATGAGCCTAGGTATTGCAACAAGAATGTTGCAACTCCCAGGGCTACTAGCTTTACTTATCAACCTGGGGTTCATACAAACTTGGAGGTCTTTGTGCTATATACACAAGTAGTAGTGAAGGTACTGCCTATTGTCACTGCTCATTTGGCAAGAGAGCCCAAGGGTTCTAAGCCAAACTTCTATAGGGTCAGAAGAATCTTGGGCATGATGGAAGGAGAGCAAATCTAATCTAAGGGAGAGCTACTCTACTTGCAAACATGAAGAAAACAACCTACAATCCTAAATCACACCATAACCTGATTAACCATGGAAACAACTATGCCTAAACATAATTGGAAATTAACACTAACCTATTGCTGCTATCTAGGTTGCAGAAGCAAAAAGCACCAAAACTAGGCTAAGGGGTCAGAAATGGAACTAGGCTAAGTCTATATATGAGCGGAAGAAGTAGTTAGAGGTCAAAATGGTGAAAAGAGGACGTAATGAACAACAACGCATGTGGACTGTTGGATCCGGTGGGTGAAGGGTAAATAAACGATTGAGATCAGACAATAGGAGGGTATGTAGGCAAATGGGTAGACATGGTGGACTAACAGGATGAATGACTAGGATTATATTGCAGAGGTGAGCGGACAATGGACAACAGAGGTTGGCCAAGCCAGTTGGTGATTAGGTGAAGCGACAGTCGTCAGATCAAGAGACAGATTGACGGTGGAGAGCAGAGTGCAAAAAGAAACATATGGAAATGACAAGTGGGTTTGAAGGGCATCAAATTGTATCTCGCACACCCTCGAAACCATAAGTTGTTTTGAAAATTCATACGATTAGCCTCACCAGCTGACACATAGCACTGGGAAACCACCCATCTCACTTTCCCTTGGGCGGATAAAGTTTGGATAGAAATCCACGCGATATGGCATGAAGGCCATCAAATCTAGAAAATTAGATCTACAATGGAGAGGTGACTAAGAAGGTTGGTGAGCGGGTGCACGATAACCATCGGATCTAACAAGGCATATCAACAGTGAGGATTTAAAAGGTAGAAAGTCAAATGCGAAAAGTGGATTGGGAAGCGATTGGTTGGTTTTGCATGTGAAAGGATATCAACAGTTAAAAACCATTTGAACGTGAATTAATGGCTCTTGCTGAGCGTTTCAGGTTGAAGGAGATTGACAACATGAGAGATCTAGGAAGAGGGTGGAGGTCTAAATGATAGAAAGAGAGATTGAATGGGTGGATAATCATGAGAGGAACAGAGTGATAACACAATGAACTCAGTGACTGTGTTTAAATGAAAAACCCTATGAAAACCAAAACCCTGTGTTTTTGGGGTTGTTACGTGGTTTCTTCCTCACATCATGGTCCCAGAGGGAGGAGGTTAGGGCGAGACACATGTGAGCATCTTGATGGATCTTTTCTTTTCCAACCTACTAATTAAATGAAAGCATAAATGGAACAAACTGAAACACAACTACTCTGTTCTACCCTCTTGTAATGGACTGCAACTATTCAAGCAAATGAATAGGAAACATGGAACTACTTATGTCAATGAGTAGGAAACCAGAAATCTATGTTGAACCATTGTAATGAAAATGCATCTATTTAACCAATTGAACAATCAAACTATGCATCTATTCTACCGTTGTAATGGAAATAAATTGCTTAAGTAAATGAACAGAAAGTAGGATTCTATGCTAGAATACAATACAAGAAAGAGGAGCTTTAGCTGCTAGGGTCAGGCCCTAACCCAAGAGCTTTAGCCTTATGGGTTAATTGAGTGCTGGCTCAAATCAAAACTCATCTTCATTATCAAAGAACATTGTATTACATCAAACTGTTACAAGTCAAAAGGTCTAAATACTTGCTAACTGACTGACTAACTATTGGTAACTGCCTAAACAAACTAAGGTCCTAAGCCTCTCTCTTTATACATCTGAAGTCTCAACGACTTCCCTCAAAATTAGGGAGGTATATCTCCCAACTTAATGTTAACTTGTCCTTTCACTTTCACTAGCTCAGCTGCCTTCTAGTAGGGAGGCTGCTTGTACATCCACTTGCTTGACTATCTTTTAGTACTCCTAATTTGGTTGTGTGTACTTTTAGCTGATGGAGGGATATTCGAATTGATGGGAAGTAAATGAGGAGGATTTACCTCCTGTAATTCCTCTCCCTTGTCCCATCTAAGTTTTTACCAAGGTCTTTTACCATAGTTCCTTGATTGTACCTTTTATCCTTGCATTTTCCTTGCCTTTATCCTTTATTCCTGCATTACATGCACATTAGAACACAAAGCAAAATATCTAACTCTAACTCATCTCATAAGAAAAATATAATTACAAGTATGTGATAAGTTGTGAGAATAGTTGGTTTGACTAAGCTAGGAAGTGAATTACGGCTAATTAAGGCCCATATAATTACTCAATGATGAGACTCATCATCACCCCCCTACTGAAAGTGTTTCTCATCTTCTGAGCAACTTAGTGGCTCTGGTAGCCTCTCTGACATCTCATTCTTTTGTTGTGGTCTTTTCTTCTTGTTTATAGCAATATTCTTTCCTTTCTCCTTCTCCCCACTGATATTCTTTGATCTTCAAGCTATGTGGTAGTGCGTTATCTATTTGAGTAGGCATTTATATTATCATTTCTTTAGCAGCCTAAACAGATCCTCATAATGTGTACTTGCTTGCCCTTGGACAACAAGATATCTAAGTGTTAGTTGAGGATTACTTGCAATTATATGTTGATTAGGGCCATGGGGTTTGATTGTTCAGCTTCTTCTCTATCCCTGAGGCCACCTAGCTCTTTTGTTTCTTGTTGCTCTTTCTTTTTTTTCTTTTTTATTTTGTTTCAATGCCTTCTTTCTCTTTTGTTTCAGCATCATGTTTCTTTGTGTTCTTCTTCACGCTTCCCTCGGTATTAGTTTCTTTTGTATCCATCTCCTCCCCATCTAGATTTGTATCTGCTTTTCCTTATTTTGTCTCCTCCTTACTGACAGAAGGAATAACATCGTAGATGAAGGTTTTGATGTCATCCTCTAATGGTAAGTCATTAAAGACTATCCATGTTATAGGGATCCTAAGGTTTTAGAGGGCATAGCCTTTTTAGAGGAATCTGACCACCTTTTTATTCACAAACCAACTACCTCTTAACCTTTACAACTTTTGATCAAATGATGTAGATGAGTGAGTGAGTAGGATACATATCTGTGGCCTTAATGCCACGCTGCAAGTGTTAATAATCGGAGGTGTTGCTGATGGTCATTCTTCTTCCTCCTCTGCTGTTTGTTGATGGTTTCTTAACTGCAGATCTGATGATGTTGCTGCTGTGTAGCTCTTTCTGCCTCTTCTACGATCTGGTGTATAGAGGGAGTAGGGGTGTGTGTGAAGGTAGGGATGATGGTAATGGAAGAGGTGATGTTGTGGAAAACATAATATTCTCCTAAATTGAAGTAGTGAAGTGAAAAAAAAATGGAATTTATGGAGGGATGCATGGTAAGGAGAGGAGGAGATGAACATATATGAGGCAGGGCCCCCTTTGGATCTTCTGTTTGCTCCTTGATTGTCTTGCTCATCCTCCTGCAAACAATAATTATGTTTTTTTTCTTTTATTATTATAACTTGTTTTGAAAAACACCTAGGCTGCCTCAGAGAGGTATTCACCCTAGGTATCTATCCTAGGCACCTAAAGAAAGGTTTTCACCCATGGATCTTCTTTTTCTTTCCATTTTTCTCATCCTTGGGCCACCTAATGGAGGTTTTCAACCCAAAGATGGGACTCAGATGCCTCATGGAGTTTTTCACCTAAATCCTTATTCTGTTTTTTCTTTATTTTTCAATGACCTAATGAGGGAAGCGCTGAAACTTGCCCCACCATCATCATTGTCTTATTGATGTTGTCAATGAACTCTTGCTTAGATGAAGGCCTCTTGTATAATTTCAATTTGTGTCCATTAACTAGCAATGGAATGGCCTCTTCATCTATAGTCCTGATTCGCACTAAACCATTGTCATGGCATCTTTCCACCACATAAGGTCCGAGCCATCTTGTTCTTAGCTTCCCCTTGAAGTCTTTATACCTTGAATCATATAATATGGCCCAGTCTCCTTCTTGAAATAGCTTCTCCTTAATGTTATTTTCATGCCAGATCTTCCTTTGAAGTTGAACTAGCTCTGTATGAAAGAGGGCCTGCATTTTGAATTCATCTAAGCCATTCAAATGGAACAACCTTTCTTTTTGTGCGTGACTAAGATCTAGATCTAGTTGGGCTACCATCCCCAATGTTTTATATTCAAATTCAATGGACAGGAAATCCTTTTTCCCATAGATCAACTCATAGGGTGTAAACCCAATGGTGGTCTTCCATGTTGTATTATAGGACTAGGTGGCATCAACTAGTCTCTTAGCCGAGTCCTTTCTCTTGTTGTTCACTACATTGGTCAGGATGTTCTCCAGTGCTCTGTTGGTCACATCCACTTTCCCATTAGCTTGTGGATGATAAGGAGTGGAGGTCCTATGTTTGATCTTGTGATGCTTGAGTAGTTCTTGGATCACGCTAGAGGTGAATTGGTTGCCTTGGTATGTGACTAGCTCTTTAGGGTACCAAAATTTGTAGAATATGTTCTCCCTTAGGAACTCAACCACCATTTCTTCTGTTGCTGCCTTGATTTCTTTCATGTTTGCTCACTTAGTTAGATAATCAGTGCACAAAAATGATGTGTTGTTTTTGCTTTGAAGGAGGGTTGATAGGCCCAATGAAGTCAATGCCCCACTTGTCAAATGGCTTGAAAGTCACTTGAGGCTATAGGGGCATTTCATCCCTTGGAGTCAGCTTCCCCATCCTCTAGCACTAATCACACTGACTAACATATTTCTTCACATCCTGATGAAGAGTAGGCCAATAATATCCTACTTGCAACACCTTGAATTCTATCCCTTTTGTTGCAAAGCGACCTCCACAAGGCCCATCATGACAGGCCATAAGGATGTCAAAGACCTCCTCTTCCCTTACACATCTTCTCAATATTTGATATGGGGCAAGTTTGAACAGATTGCCCCCAATCCAAGTGAAGGGGGCACTTTTCCTGATTGTCTTTCTTTTTTCTCTGGAGGGGAGGTTTGGTGGGAACTATGCTAACACCAAATAATTTTCTATATCAACAAACCATGGGGAGAGCGCTAAAATAGCAAACAAATTCTCATCTAGGAACTAATCATCCACCATTCCTTCCTCACCTACAGGCACATTCATTCTAGAAAAAAAGTCAACAACAACATTTTCTTTACCAGGCCTATCAACAATAGTTAAATCAAACTGTTGCAATAAGAGTAACCATCTTATGATTCTAGCATTTACATCTAGTTTTTTCATTAAATATTTAATTGCAGCATGATCAGTATGCACAAATGTCTGATAGCTTGTAATGTAATGCATAAACTTGTTCAATGAATGCACAACAGTGAGGAGTTCTTTTTTTGTCACAGTATAGTTTAGCTCAGCCTTTGATATGTTTTTGCTGATGAAATAGATGCATAAGGTGATTCCTCTTCTACCTATCCTAAGGCTACTCCTATGGCTTTATGTGAGGCATCAACATGAATGTGAAAAGGGAGGGCCCAATTTTGGCCTCTAAGGATTGGTGTAGTGGTTACCTTACCCTTTAAAATGTCCAAGGCCTCTTGACAACTCTTTGACCATATAAATTTAGAATATTTTGCCAATAAACCAAACAAAGGAGAGGCTAGCTTGTTGAAGTCTTTTATGAATCTTCTATAATATCCAGCTAACCCTAAGAAACTCCTAACATCTCTCTGATTTTGTGGAGGAGGGACCCTTTGAATGATTGCTACTCTATTTGGGTCCACTTACAGTCCTTGCTGAGATAATGAGTGACCTAGCACAATCCCTTCAGTCATTAAGAATTCACATTTTTTTGGATTGAGAGACAAGTTCATCTCAATGCATTTGCGTAATAATTTGCCTAATTTAGTCAAGGCCTCTTGGAAATCACAGCCATAAGGTGTAAAATCATCCATGTAGATCTCCACAACGTCATGAACTAATTCAACAAAAATACTTAGGATTGCTCTTTGGAAAGTAGCAAGAGCATTGCACAGGCTGTAAGGAAGAACCCTATAGGAAAACGTACCCCAAGGACAGGTGAAAGTGGTCTTATCCTGGTCTTCTGGGCAGATTTGGATCTGTTTGTAACCACTGAATCCATCTAGGAAAGAAAAGAATTTCTTCCCTTCCAGGCCATCTAACACTTGGTCAATGAAAGGTAAGGGGAAATGATCCTTCTTTGTGGCTTTATTCAGCTCCCTATAATTGACACAAATCCTCCACTTCCAATTCTTGTTGGGAACTAACACCAGAGGGGAGACACACTCATTGCCAAAGATAGGGTAAATGAACCTTACATCTAACAGTTTCTACAGTTCTTCCTTGACTATGTCTTTGAGGGTTGGATTCATCCTCCTTTGGGGTTGCCTGACTAGCTTGTAGCCTTCCTTGATGTATATATGGCGAGTACACACCGAGGGGTGTACTCCCTTCATTTCCTTGTAGCTCCAAGCAAAGGCTTCTAGGATCTCTTTCAAAAAGTTGCATAGTTGTTCCTCCTCCGAAGTAGAAAGAGATGGATTAATCTTCAAGGTTCTTTCTGGGCCAAATTCTATGGTTTTGACTTGGATTGGGTTGGAATCAGCCAAGCATAAGACAATTTGATGACTGTTTAGTGTTTCTTTTACTTCTTATTCTAGTGATAATGGACTAGGAGTTGTACTTTAGAGAAGGTGTTTAATTAAATCATCATCATCTTGCTATCCTCCTCCTATTATGGCTTCCAAATTATAAAGTTTTGCAGAATAAAATCACATCTTCTTCCTCCTCCAACCATAAAGGTAAGTCATGTTCTAGGGAGGGTTGAGCAGGAGGGTATAGGACTAATTGTTTGGACATATGCCCATTATTGATGGTCATATTCCCAGCTTTGTATCTAATGTAGGCATTAGTTGTGGCCAACCATGGCCTCCCAAGGATGAGGGGGTGACCAGTAAGCTTAGCCTTGGGTTGGAGAACTAGGAAATCTGTTGGGTACTCGCAGGAATCAATGGAGAGCATCACATCCTCCATAATTCCCTCAGGGGTGACTGTGGAACGGTCTGCAAGTTGTAGCACTATTGTGGTCTTCCTTAATGACCCTTGGAGGTTAAGCTTGAGCATGGTGTCCTTGGTCATCACATTAATGGAAGCCCCAAGATCAATCAAAGTGTGTGGGACAATGGTGCCATTGATGTGGACATTGACTACAGGGCTTCCAGGGTCTAAATATTTTGGACATATTGCTTGCCCCAACATTAAGTCAGATAACTTCCCAATGACATTAATGGCCAGGGCATCCTTTTTTCTTCTTCCTGGATGCTTAAAGCACTTCTCCTTAATCAATTTATTATAAATAGGCACATCTTTGATTTCCTGGAGAAGAGGAATCTTTACACATATGTTTTCCAATTCTCCCAGAAGTTCATTTTATTCTAGGGTAGGTTGGTGTGGTTGGGCTAATCTTTCAGGAAAGGGTGGATTTGATTTAAGGTTTCTTTCCTCTCTTTTTTCCTCAACCTCCTTATGTGGAGGGGGAGGTTAGTTATCTAGGAGAATTCTCCCAGATCTCAGGTTGATCTCATAAAGTTCAACAACATAAGTTGGGTATGATGTCTCTCCAATATATGTTTGTTGGGATTGCCTATTGTTTGGGTTTGGAATTGGTTGGGTAGGAATATAGGGTTGCCTAGGTGGAGCAAAGTGCAGGAGTTGTGGTTGGGTAGGTGATGGAGGCAACAGAGCTAGGACATTGTTGAATTGGGGCCTCCACCCCTAGGGTGGGGTATTCCACTGGTGTTGTGGCTAATTATAAGGTTGAAATGATTGGTTGGGTGGCTAGGAATGATATGGAGATACATAGGACCAAGGAGGGGGTGTAGATAAAAAAGGATTAGTAGGGGGTCCCCAAGAAGGTGTAGTTGTGTTTTGGTTGGGTCTGTAATATACTTGGGATGATCCTTGCATACCTTGCTAGTGTGGTCTAGGCCTAGGAGGTCTCCTTTGGTTAATGTAGCAAAGCTGCTTAGTGACCCCTTCAGCTCCTTAATATACAGCTTTGATTCCAAGCAAGGAAGGGCACATATCTGTGGAGTGGTTTTATTCACAAATTAAGAAAATCTCAATATAGTTTAATGGGCATTCATTCCTAGGATGCCTTCTAGTGCACCTAGGAAAGAAGATTGCCAGGGCTCTTTATGCTTCCTCTTTATTTGTTTTGATATTCATGGTATCCAATTGTAAGGCAAGGGTTTGCATCTCACTTTTGAAGTCCTCCAGCATATTTCCAATTTCACTCTTGATGGATGAGTTGGAAGACGGGGTATTGGCCATAGGTTGACTACTTCTACCCTTGTTTCGAGTTTCCCTAGAGTGGTTTCTAAAGATAGTCTTAATGTCATCATAGGGTAGTTGGTAGATATCTCCTCCTGATAACATATGTAAGGTGCCTAGGATATCCTCCCTTATTCCTGTAAGCAAGACCAACTTCAGTGACTCAGGGTCAAGTGTGCACTTGGCCCTTTTGTAGCTGAGCTAGAATCTTTCTTCATAATTTTCTAGGGACTCATCATGGCCTATGGCCATCCTGAAAATCTCATCCTTGGTGTCCTTTGACCTGCAATAGTCCCTATATATGTTGTTTAAGACCTGCTATAATTGAGCCCAAGTTGTTATGCTATCTCCAGGTAAATCCATGAACCAGCACAATGTTGCCTCCTTGAGGGTAGATGGAAATAGTTTCAACTTCTGCTCATCATCTATATAGTCATAGGTTCAGTAGACAACGACAAAATCAAATAGGAAAGTGTTAGGGTCCTCTATGGTCAAGCCATGGAAATGAGGTAGAGTAGAGGGGCTTATATTCTTCATTTTAGTGTCCCCATTGGTTTTTGTGATGGGGAAGGCACTCCCAATTCTCCCTTGATCTCCTCTATCATTTAAATGTTCAGCCATTATTTCAGTAGGAATGGGTTCTTCCTCTTCTTCTTCCCCTATAGGTTCCTCAAATATATCAAGTTGCTTACCTAAAGGGGCTTCCAATTCACCATCATTGAAGAAGAAAGAAGGCTGACTGTTGGATAAGGTGGGGGTATTTGGCAAGAATTTTCCTGAATTATCCGTAATCCTACGAGGCATGAAAGAAAATGTTTTTGGGTTTTTGTGAGATTTTCTTTAAAGCTGGAAAGTACTCTGTAGAAAGTGAATTGTTGATTAAATGAAAGAAAACTAACAAAAGTAAACTACTTGCAGAATGAAATTGCTTAATTGAGTGAAAACCCTAACAAAAGGAAACTACTTTGCTGAATTGAAATTGTTGAATGAAAGACTACTGACAGAAAGAGAATTACTTACTGAATTGAAATTCTATTTGCAGGAAAGGAAACTAGATTAACTTGCAGAATGGAAAAGAAAGTAGATAAATGACAAAATGAAAGAAAGAAACTAGATTACTTTTGCATAAATAAACTAATGGAAGAAAGTTGGAAACTAGAAAATAGAATGAAAAAGTAGTTCACATCCTACTCTAACACCTTCCCTGGCAATGGTGCCAAAAAAAAGTGATGAGCCTAGTTATTGCAGCAAGAATGCTGCAACTCCCATGGCTACCAGCTTTACTTATTAACTCGGGGTTCGTAAAAACTTGGAGATGACTGTGCTATATACACAAGTAGTAGTGAAGGTATTACTTGTTGTCACTGCTCATCTAGCAAGAGACCCTGGGGGTTCCAAGCCAGACTTCTATAGGGTCAGAAGAAGCTTGATTTTGATTGAAGGAGAGAAAATCTAATCTAAGCGAGAGCTACTCTGCTCGCAGACATGAAGAAAACAACATGCAATCCTAAATCACACCATGACCTAATTAACCATGGAAACAACTATGCTTGAATAGAATTGGAAATTAACGCTAACCTACTACTGCTATCTAGGTTGCAGAAGCAAAAAGCACCAAAACTAGGCTAAGGGGTCAAAAATGGAACTAGGATAAGTCTATGTATGAGCGGAAGAAGCGATCAAAGGTAAAAATTGTGAAAAGAGGACATAATGAGCAACAACACATGCAGACCATTGGATCAAGCAGGTGAAGGATAAATGAACAATTGAGATCGGACAGTAGAAGGGTACGTAGGAAAATGGGCATACATGGTGGACAAATAGGATGGATGGTTGGGATTATAATGTGGAGGCGATTGGTAGATGGATAGTAGAGGTTAGCCAAGCCACATGGTGATCAAGTGAAGTGACAGTTGTTGGATCAAGAGACAAATCGACGATGGAGAGCGGAGAGTGAAAAGAAAAGTGTGGAAATAATGAGCGGGTTTTGAGGGCGGTAAGCTGTATCTCGCACTCCCTCAAAACCATAAGTTGTATTTTGAAAATTCACACTATTATCCTCCCCGGCCAACACGTAGCACAGGGAAACCACCCATCTCGCATGCTCTCGGGTTGATAACGTTTGGACAGAAATCCACGTGATATGGCGCAAAGGTCATCAGATCTAGCAAAGAAGATCTACGATGGAGAGGTCGTCGAGCAGGTTGGTGAGCGGGTGTGCAATAACCATCAGATCTAAGAAGGTAGATCGATAGTGGAGATTTAAAAGTCAAAAAGTCAAATGCAAAAAGTGGATTGGGCAACAATTGGTGGATTTTTCCTGTGAAAGGTGATCGACAGTTAAAAACCCTTTGAATGCGAATTAAAATCTCTTGCTGAGCGTTTCAGGCTGAAGGAGATTGATAGCATGAGAGATCTGGGAAGAGGATGGAGGTATAAATGATAAAAAGAGAGAGTGAAGGGGTGGAAAATCATGAGAGGAATAGAGTGATAATGCAATGAACTCAGTGACTGTGTTTAAACAACAAACCCTGTGTTTTTGGGGTTGCTTCGGGGTTTCCTCCTCACATCATGGTCCTAGAGGGAGGAGGTGAGGCCAAGACACCTATGAGAATCCTAATGGATCTTCTCTTTACCAACCTATTGATTAAATGAAAGCACAAATGGAACAAACTAAAAAATAACTACTATGTTCTGCCCTACTATAATAGACTGCAACTATTCAAGCAAATGAACAGGGAACAGGGAAATGCCTAATTTAATGAGAAGGTAACCATAAATCTATGTTGAACCATTGTAATGAAAATGCATCTATTTAACCAAATAAACAATCAAACCATGTATCTATGATACTGCTGTAATGGAAATAAACTACTTAAGTTAATGAATAGAAAGCAGGATTCTATGATACAAGAAACAGGAGCTTTAGCTGCTAGGGTCAGGCCCTAACCCAAGAGCTTCAGCCCTCTAAGTTAACTTAATGCTGGCTCAAATCAAAACTCATCTTCATTATCAAATAACAGTGTATTACATCAAACTGTTACAAGTCATAAGGTCTAAATACTTGCTAAATGACTAACTGACTATTGGTTAACTACTTAAAAAAAATGAGGTCCTAAGCCTCTCTATTTATACATATAAAATCTCAACAACTTCACTCAAAATTAGGGAGGTACACCTCCCAACTTAATGGTATCTTGTCCTTTCACTTTCACTAGCTCGGCTACCTTCTAGTAGGGAGGTTGCTTGTACTTCCACTTGCTTGGCTATCTTTTAGTACTGCTAATTTGATTGTGTGTAATTTTAGCTGATGGAGGGATATTCAAATGGATGGGGAATAAATGAGGAGGATTTACCTCCTATAATTCATATCCCTTGTCCCATCTGAGTTTTTACCAAGGTCTTTTACCATAGTTCCTTTCTTTTACCTTTTATCCTTGCATTTCCCTTACTTTTATCCTTTATTCCTGCGTTACATGCACATTAGACCACAAAGCAAAATATCCAACTCTAACTCATCTCATAAGCAAAATATAATCAAAAGTACGTAATGAGTTGTGAGAATTGTTGGTTTTACTAAGCTAGGAGGTGAATTAAGGCTAATTAAGGCCCATATAATTACTAAATGATGAGTCTCGTCAATTATAAAAGTCATCGCCACCACCCCCCCGACAGTGATTAAACGGACGTTGTTGTCTCCCCGTTAGGAATAAGGATCCAACATGGCTAATACAAAAAACCTATAAATAACCAAGAAGATAATTAGGCTCCACACCCAACAATCTCCCACTTGGAGATTTATTATATAAACTCCATCATTTCTCCACTTTTTGGACAATGACTCCACTTAGACCTGGTTGTTTCTCATCTTCACCATCATCCTTGAAGACTAATTGAAACTAGATCTTATTTTCTCCCTGATTACAACTTTTGTTAACATATCTACAAGATTATGGCTAGTGTGTATCTTTTCCAGCTTCAATTGTCCATCTTCCAACACTGACCATATGAAATGGTACTTGAGTTTTATATGTTTAGTTTTGGAATGAAATGTTGATTTCTTTGCAAGATGAATGCCATTTTGATTGTCACTATATAACCTTCCCATCTCCTGCTTCTTTCCCAATTCATCCATAAACCTTTGTAACCAAATTGTTTCTTTATTTGCCTCTATAGTAGCAACATACTCTGCTTCCATTATTGAAAGGGAAATAATGTTTTGCAATTTTGAAACCTAACTAACAATTTCTCCACCTATAGTAAACACATACCCTGTGGTTCTCCTCTTGTTATCTCTATCACCTTCCATATATGCATCAACATATCCTTGTAGAGCAATGTTTAAACCACCAAAGCATAATGCTTGATTTGTGGTACCTCTCAAATACCTAAGAATCTACTTCACTACCATCGGACTCTCTTTTCTTGAATTGTTCATATACCTACTTACAACTCCCATTGCATGTTCAATAGCAGACCTTGCACATATCATTGCATATATTAATCTTCCAAATGCTGATGCATATGCAACTTCACATATATAATTCATCTCTTCTTGAGTCTTGCGACACATATCCTTATTTTGAAATGGATAGCCAAAGGTGTACTAACTGGTTTTTCATTCTACATATTAACTATTTCCAACACCTTTTTCTATGTACTCACTTTGAGAAAATGTTATTTTTTGATTTTCCTGGCCTCTAGTTATTCTCATACCAAGGATTTGTTTTGCAGCACCCAAATCGTTCATTGCAAATGAATTTGCCAATTTTACTTTGAGCACATTTATTTCTTGCATGTTAGGCCCTGCAACAATCACGTCATCGACATACAATAACAATATAATATAGCTACCATCATTTTGATTTTTACAATAAACATGTGATCAGAATGACATCTAGTATAACCTTGTTCATACATAAACCTATTAAATTTTTTATTCCATCGCCTTGGAGCCTGTTTTAAGCCATGCAAGTTATTCTTCAATTTGCACACTAATTTCTCCTTCCCTTTGACCTCATACCCTTATGATTGTTGCATATATATTTATTCCTCCAAATCCCCGTGGAGAAAGGTTGTCTTTACATCTAACAACTCAAGATGCAAATCTTCTATTGCCACTAGACTTAAAATAGTTTTGATTGAAGTCGTTTTATCAAAATGAGAAAAAAAATTCATCAAATTTTATACCTTTCTTTTGTGCAAAACCCTTCACCACAAGTCTAGAATTATACATTTGTTTACCTCCATCTTCTTCCTTCAACCTATAAACTCGTTTATTCTATAATGTTTTTTTACTTCTAAGCAACTTGACTAAGTCCCAAGTCTGGTTATGCATCAAGGAGTCCATTTCTTCTTCCATGGCTTGTTCCCTCTTCTTCTTGGTTTCTACCTACATTGTGTCTTCATATATTTTTGTTTCACCAAAACCATTCAATAATACATAATATAATGAAGGAGAGTATTGTTCAGGGGGTCTACTTATCCTAGTAGATCTTCTAGCACAACTTTCAAGTGTTCGATGTGTCTGTTGATGTTGTGGTTGTTGTTGTTGTTGTGGCTACTAATCATTATGATTTTCAGGAACCTTTACTTTTTTCGTGATCTCATAAAGCATTGTGTATTCTTTGTTATCTTTTTCTTGTTTCTTTCCTTGCATCTAATCTTTATACTAGAACTTTTCATTGAATATGAAATCTCTATGCCTAATGATTTTGTGATTTCCATTATCATATAAGCGATAACCAAAATCATTTACACCATATCCAATAAAGGTACATTTCTTTGATTTCGCCTCAAGATTTCTTCTATTTTCTTTATTTATGTGGACAAAGGCTTCACAACCAAAAGTCTTTAAAAATGAGTAGTTTACCTTTTTACCTATCCATGTATTATCTAGAATACTACCATCCAAGGAACTTGAAGACCCTTTTTTTATTAGATAAACAATGGTATCTATAGCATCTGCCCAAAATTTTAAGGGAAATCCTACATGAAATCTCATGCATCTTGCATGCTCCATGATTGTCCTATTCATCCTTTCCGGCACACCATTTTCCTATGGTGTTCCTGGAACTATCTTCTCTCTACACATTTCATGCTCTAAATAGTAGTTATCAAAATATTTGTTTTAGTATTCACATCCATTGTCTGATCTGAGACACTTCAATTTATTTCCTGTCTCATTCTCAACCAAAGCTTTTCATTTCTTGAAAATATAAAATGTATCATATTTATTTCGATTACAATAAATCCAGGTTTTCCTAGTTACATCATCAATAAAATAAATATAATAGGGAGAGACACCGAGATATGATACCTAAGAGGGTCCCCATACATATGTATGCACAAGCTCTAATTTTTTGCTCTTCTTTTCCTTCCAAACTCTAATAAATTTGACTCTCTTATGTTTTCTATCAACACAATTTTCATAGAAATTGAAATCAACATGCTTCAAACCTCGCAACAAGTTTCTTGAGTGAAGAATATACATCCCCTTATTACTCATGTTCTTAATTCTATGATTCCATAGTGTTGTATCTGCTCCTTTGGAGGTTAAAGAATTAACATAATTAGAAATACTATTGCATAAATACAATGTACCTTACCCATTCCAATAATTTTATAAGAGTTTATCATCACCCAGATGAACCTATCCAAAATATCATTGAACATAGTCATGAAAATGTTTCTTATCATGTGTGGCATGGAATGAGGCCCTTAAATCTACCACCCAGGCATCAATAATATTCTCTAATGAAAGAATCAAAGCATATTGCAAGACATCACCTATCACATTTGCTTCATGATTGTTCTCTTGTTGTCCATATCCTTCTTTTCCCTTCTGACATTTGTAGTCTTTTTTCAGGTGTCCTTTCTTCCCTCATTTCCAGCACACTATCTCTAATATGGATTTGGATATGCCTTTTCTTGACTTACTATGATTTCTTAGGATCCTTCCTCTTTCCATTTTTCTTCCCCTAGTCTCTACAGTCAAATAATTACTTGATGTTTCACCAGATATTTTCTGTCACTTTTCCTCGCTAAGGATGGGACCAACAACATCATCAAATTTTAAAGTACTAGATCCAAAGATAAAGTTACTAATAGCCATAACTAAGCCATTCCAACTTCCTAGCAATGTCACAAAAATAACATAGCCCTAACTTCATCATTAAAATTTATCCCTATAAAACTTAACTAGCTGGTAACCATGTTAAATTCATTTAAATGATCAGAAACATATCCACCTTTTGACATCTTCATATTAAATATATTCTTCATAAGAAATGTAGTTTTTAACCCCGTACATAAATTACATGCATACAAATTCTAAAAATAGAAAATAAACAATGGCGAGAGCATAAAACATAAAATAGATATGCACAAAGATTTTCCCTTGGATCCCAAAACCAAGACTACCAAATGGATTGTTCATTATATTCCTTTCAATGCTACAATACATATGTATACATGCCAGAGCATTCATAAACCCCAATCCATTAACACTGGATTTGACCATAATCATAATTCCCTTGACCGATCCACAAAATACCATGGACTAAAAAATGTCATGCCCAAAACCATGTGCGAAATCCAAGCACAAAACCATAAGTAGGTCCACCCACCCAATATAGGGTCCAAAAAAATTTTCTCAGGGCGATGCCCCAGACCCCATGTAGGGGGGCTAGCCCCCCCCCC